>PVKE010024890.1:0-23449 GCA_004027555.1 Craseonycteris thonglongyai
ATTCAACATCTGCTTCACCAGTTACTCTGCCATCAGGACCAATTTCAATATGTACTCTCACAGGGTTGAGCGGTGAGAAAAAATTATAAATGTCATTCTCAGTAGCTCTGTATGGTAATCCCCGCATATGTACACAGTGTCCTGTTGTGCTCTGGAAAGTAGAGCCACCATCTCCGTATCTGTGGTCAGACATTCCTGAGAAAAACTGAACAATTTCCTCCTTGCTACATCCAAAGGGGAGTCCTCTAAGCCGTACAAAGCCATCATTGGCCGTGTCAGGACTATTTGGACCAGTATGCTTCAACACCCAATCCATTTCAACGTTGTTTGACTTGAATACTTCAACATATCTGTGTCCCATAGTTTCTCTGTCTTTTTTCAGGGCCAATTTGACTTCATCTTCTGATTCAAGTTCAACAAAAGCCTCGCCACTCGGTCTGCCTTCTCTGGTGTAGATGAAACGAATACCTTGAGCCCCATTTTGAATTTTGCAGTCTGAAAAAAAACGCTGCACTTCGTCGGCCGAGCAAGACCAAGGCAAGCCCCGGACCTTCACCACGAATCCCTCTCCGCCTTCGGTGCCCAACATCATCGTCCCTTGGTAGGTCCTGGCGTCGAAGCAGACTGGGTACCAGTTATGCGAGACCCAAGCCGCAGCGGGCCCGGCCTGGCGCCAGCGTGGAAGCAAGGAAAATCCCTTTCCATTTCTTCCTTATAGGTTCTACAGCTGTTCCTGATGCTCAAATGTCCTGGCTTCAAAATAACAGACACAAATTTCAGTGAGAATTCTTATCCAGTGGAATGAATGGAGACGACGACATAAAATAACTATAAAAGGTGTAAAGAAAAAATAAATTATTTGTTTTATAAAGTTTTTTTTGGTCTCGGTTTTGGTTTCTAGAAACACATTAGGGGAAAAAAGCATACATAAATTCTTGAGTGTTATTAGACACAGGGGGAACTGATACAAATACACTTAAATAAAAAGGCTTGCATAACGCATAGCCAAATTGTTAAAATCTATGGAACTGTGACAACTGCTAATGATAAAAGACTTTAGAAATAAACAAATATTCTGCTTAGATAATTTAGGTCTAATAAAAGGAGACAAATACATAATTCTCAGACAAATAAATGGTTTTTAAAAAAATAATTTCCTCACTTCAATTGATTGTCTGGGATTGTAACCCCTATTAAGAAGCCAATTTAAAGACAAAACAAATGAAAAGAATTAGTCTTTTTTATAAATGATAAGTTTTTCAGAGGGTAGATTCAAATGATGAAACTTTATTATGTTCCTTTTTTTATTTGTTTATTTTTAAAAAGAATAGCTCATTTACTGAACCTGGGGCAGAGTGAGCATAAAACCAATTTCAAATTTACATATTTTAATTCAGTTTCAAAGTGTTTTCTCAGATATACACTCACGCAAATTGACATACAACAGTTGTCCTAAGGTAAAACTGTCACCTTAAAACTATTGCAAGTATTTTCACCCAAGGTTGAAAAATTGTTTATATTAAACATGAAAATCTGTAACAAACTTAAATGAATTATATGAAACTTGGTATTTGTAGTTTTGCCTTTGTAAAGATCCACTTAAATGAATTATATGAAACTTGTTATTTGTACTTTTACCTTTGTAAAGATCCGGAAAAAATGTACAAGTAACTAATATACATCAGTCACAACATAATCCTAGATCATACCCAAACCAGATGCTCCTTTAATTTTAAACTCATCATCAGAGACCAAGAAAAAAATCACATTGCTTTATACAAAACAAAATTCACATGCGCCAGATAAAGACCCAAGAAAAACAAATAAAAACCCTAGCACTGACAGTGATATTCAGTACCCTAATTAAAGAGTGGCAAAGGCCACTTTTTATATACAGTCATGAAACCGTGGCTATGTATCACTGTACTGAAATCGAAGCAGCTTTAACCCTTTGTCATCAGAAATGCAGATTTTTCCAATTATATGAATGCATACCTACTGTATGTCAAGAGTAGAGAAAGTGGGTATGCCAGCATAGAAAGAAAAAAATGCCACCGTTAGCTAAAACACCCAGAGAAGTGGCTCTAATAGATACATCTTACAAGGTCAGGCAGGTTTCTGGGTTATGGAAATATCCTATATCTTAATATGGGTGACAGTTCAATTTTATAATGCAATGGATTTATGCATTCTTAAAATTCCATGTAGTTAAATAGTTAAGACTTTTGCAATTTATAACATGTATGCTATATTTCACTAAGAAATGAAAAATAAAACTTATGGAGAAATTTATGTTCACCCAAATTTTCATGCATTGCTTTTTTATTATTTGATAACATGAGCCCAGGATTACTTATAAAAGATGCTTTAGTTGTGAGGACATTCTAAGCCAAAATCTCCCAGCAGAGACATTTAGAAAAGTGAAGATGTTACATCTAAGGGAAAACAGCCCTCTTCCTCTGCTGCCTATGGATGCGGTTTTCCATTTCTTAGGGTTCCACTTAGCCAGCAGCTCAGCTTCCAGAATTTACCAGCAGGGGTCAGCCCTGCACAAAGTCCACAAGCTTGAACCTTCCACTGAGTAGGAACTTTCTTCCCAGTTCAAATTGTCTTGGCCTTATTCGTTTTCTCACTTAATATCTCCAGCTACACTTTTCTATTACCACGACCCACTCCCATGATCATAACAGAGGCCAGAAACTTCACTGTCTCCCTCACCCACTTGAACACAGTCTCCTGCTAATCCTTCTACTTTCTCAAGGAACCCTCCAGCAGCATTCCTTTCACATTGTCAAGCCCTTCAGTCCAGTGACCTGATGTTTCTCTCCATCCTACAGACCTTCCTCTCCTCACCGAGCCCATATCTCTTCCTGACACCATGGGTCATCAGTGTAATCACTTTTAGAGAGCTGCCAAGACCCTGCGTGCCCCAGCTCTAGGGTGGTACCTCCCCCATCCCACGCTTACAATTCTTCCCTCACCAATGTAAAAGTCATTTCCTCCAAGTCCACTCTCTTAGTCTCTTTCCTGACAAGGTGTTTATTTCCTGCAAGACACAATTTGAAAGTATACCCATCTTTGTGTACTTGATTGTTTAGTTTGTCTTTGACTTGAGACTGTACAGTCCCCAAAGGCAGTGACCATTCTGGTTTGCTCATCTTTTATACAAGTAGTGCCAAGCATTTGCTGGGTCCACAGTCGATGCTCAATAAGTACCTGTTGAATTAGAATATCAATCTAGACCTTGACCCCATGAAGACAGGAGACAGATGTGGAGCCCTCTGTTACTTTAGAAAAAAACCAACACTTTATATTTGCATATTTATCCTTTCAAAGCACTTTCTCATCCATTACCATAATAATTGCATAAGACAGATTATATGAGATAGATGTTACAATTCCCATTTGATAGATGAAGAAAATGAGGCACAAAGAGAGTTAACTAAAATGTCAGAGTAAGGACTAAACCCAAAATCTCTAACATACCCATATGTGTACCTAAACTAGTATATGTAAATGTTCAGTCAGTCTCTTGATCAAACCTATCATCTATGTATCTATCTATCTCTCTATCATCTATCTATTATTTTCACTACAAACTGGCTACAACATATATACAAAGATGTATGTGTGTATATATCATACACACATACATATGTGTATATATCATAAATATGTGTGATATATACATATGTGTATACCGTATATCATACACACATAGTGGTAAACATGATACAGGGAAAGCACTCAATCAAAAATAGTTATTTATGGAAGTCTTTTGAGAATATTGATTTTGTTTCATACCCCTTTGTAACTCCAACAATTAACACAGTGCCTTTCACAGTGATGTTTAATACAAATTTTTCCAAAACTTTCTGGCAATACTGGGACATCTGTTTTCTTAAATTTATCTTTCTCTGTGAATACTGTTGCCTCTAAGGAATGGAAGAAAAAGTGTAATATGTACCATTGGTATGATCATTTCCATGTATATAACCTTTAAGGCCAATATTAGGAGCACACTTTAATTGCCTGTTCTCCCTTTTTTTTTTAGAAATTCTCTTCTTTTTTTTTTTAATATTTATTTATTTATTTTTATTGTTTTTTGACAGAGAGAGAGAGCGATACAGAGACAGAGACAGAGAGAGAACTGAACCGGGGGAGCTCCCAGTTCAGCACATGTTTCTGCATGGGCCGGGGCCGAGATTCGATTCTCGGTCCCTGGCACTGCAAAGTGAGCGCTCAACCCACTGAGCCATCCCGGCTTCCCCTAGTGTCCTTTTTTGATCCTTCTTTGAAAGAGTGTAATTGAAATAACTTGTCTTTTCAAAATTCCTTTATTCTGGAATGGGTTATACTATAGCCATTGCAGTTACTGGAATTAACCTAATAAGCTAATGAGTTAATATCCATCCCCATAGGATAAGATAGAAAAATTAAAGAGTAGGATGCAAATTAGGCACATCAATTCTCTTTATGATGCTTTCCAAAGAAGTTTATTAAAATGAAAAAATCACATGCCATTTGAAAAATTTGTTTATGCAGGATAACACGATAATTTAAAATAAACTTACAAGAAAGAAGTAAAGGTCATGACATTTTAATTATTTTGCTTGGTCTTTTCTAAAATATGGGATGCTGTAATATTTTTGTCTCCTGCAGTTATTAATATAAATATATAAAAATAATAGCCTATAATAACACTTGTAAAACATAACAGAGGTTTCCCTGGGAAAAAAGAACACAGATGACTAATGGGTTGCAATATGTTAGAACAGACTGAAATGCTTTTGTTTAACTATGCATGATGATGCCTCTTTCTCTGTTTTTGTCATCATTCATTAACATTTATTACATGGCTACCTGAGGTTATGAATTTGTGGTAAAAATTTGTTAAAAGTACAGTAAAAGGGGAAGCTGGGATGGCTCAGTGGTTTAAGCGCTCACTTTGCAGCCCCGGGGACTGAGGAATGAATCCCGGCCCCTGCCCACATGGACCCATATGCTGAACTGGGGAGTGCCCCCAGTTCGATTCTCACTAGGGTGAGACCTCGGCCCAGTTCCTGCCCTGTGCAGCCCGCGCCCACCCGTGGAAAGAAACTATGTGGAAAAACCAATGATGTGCAACTATGGAGACTGTTCTGGGCCCTCCCCCTTCTCTCTGTCTCGCTCTGGCTCTCTCTCTGTCTCTCTCTGTCAAAAACAATAAAAATAAATCTTAAAAAAAAAAAAAGTACAGTAAAACCATTCTTTCCTATTCTATTTCTTTTACAGAATCCAGTAAACTATTAACAACAAAGAACAGAATGGTCTTCATCTTAATGTTCAAAGATCCAAAGTAATGAGGTCCAGCCTTCTAGTTTTAGTTGAAAAACTACAGATTAATAAGCTTCAATAAGTTTTCTTGTACCTATGGTCTATTTTTTTAGAAATGTTTGATTCTTTCCTTTTGTTTACAAGTTTTCAAAGTAATGAATTGGTTCACTAGCATTTTCCAACGATGACCAATGAGATTTTATTTTACCATGCAATTTTAAACTTACTATTTAGGGGAAGCTGAGATGGCTCAGCAGATTAAGCACTTGCTTTGTAGCCCTGGGGTTCAAGGATCAAATCCTGGTCCCTGCCCCAGCCCAGGCCTGTGCGGGGGCCCATATGCTAAACTGGGGTGCGGCCCCAGTTCAGTTCTTGCCAGGGCATGCCTCCCATGTGGGAGGCCCCTGGCCCAGCTCCTGCTCTGCCCACCTGTGTAGAACAAAACCATGTCAAAAAACTGATGATGAACAACTATGGAGACTGCTCTGGGCTCTCCCCTATCTCTCTGTCTCTTTCTCTCTGTAAAAAAACAATAAAATAAATCTTTAAAAAATTTACTATTGGGGAAGCCAGATGGCTCAGTGGGTTAAGCGCTCACTTTGCAGCCCTGGGGACCAAGGATCGAATCCCGGCCCCGGCCCGTGCGGACCCATATGCTGAACTGGGGAGTGCCCCCAGTTCAGTTCTCTCTCTGTCTCTGTATCTCTCTCTCTCTCTCTCTCTCTCTCTCTCTGTCAAAACCAATAAATGATTAAATAAATAAATAAATAAAAGTATCTTTAAAAAAAAATTACTATTTATACATTCTTAATGTTTTAATTTATTACAGCTCTAATATTATTGATACTGAAATTGCCCCATCTTTGATCAGTTGAAACCTCTTCACCTTTGCTCCTGAGTCATTCTGATGTGACCCTATTAATCACTGATAAATTTGCTTTCTAAGGTTAAGATGGTCCACGCCTCCTTGTGTATATTTTTTGCTTCAGATCTGGAGTTATCCATTTCTTCAAGAAGGTTGGTTCTTTTTTAGTAGAACACTGTATGTATAAATTACAATTTAATTGTTAAAGATGCTCATTATTACTAAACTAGTCATTATTTATAGGCTTCTTTAGAAAGCTACTTTTACCAAAATGTCTAAGTGATCCACTTGATGTATATTGTATCTTATTCTATCACCTCACTTTAGAATGTCTTATTTTCCCCAAGTTCTTAGAGACTCCTCTGATGGACTTGAACACTCATCTCCCACCTGTTTTTTTAAGGAAGTACCCTCTTCTACTCTGAAAAAAAATGTTTTAACTGTTGATCATCAATGAATTTTGAGCTGCTTCTTCAAGGAGCCTGTATGGCATAATTCTTAAGAGGGCAGCCTTTTGAATCAGATTGCCTGAACTTTAATCCATAAGGTAGGACATTAACTTGATGCATTAGTGGTTTACAAGCATCCTACCAGGCAAGCTATCCAGCTGAGGTCATGGTACAGAAAGGCTCACAGATCAAATAAAGATGCTCAAATCACACAGTTTGTTGAATCACCTTAAAACATACAGCTAGGGGAAGCTGGGATGGCTCAATGGGTTAAGCACCCACTTTGCAGCCCTGGGGACCAAGGATCATATCCTGGCCCCAGCCCATAAGGACCCATGTGCTGAACTGGGGAGTGCTTCCTGTGTGGGAGGCCCCCAGTTTGGTTCTTGCCCCCCAATAGGGCCCCTGGCTCTAGGGGGGCATGCCTCCCAGGCAGGAGGCCCCCAGCCCAGTTCCTGCCCTGTGCAGCCCCCACCCACCTGTGTGGAACGAAACCATGTTGAAAACTGATGATGTACAACTGTGGAGACTGCTCTGAGCCCTCCCCTTTCTCTCTATCTCTGTCTCTGTCAAAAAAGAATAAAAATAAATCTTTAAAACATACAGCTAGAAACAATGGGGTAAGAGATGGGGTCGGTTGAGACATTTAGAAATAGGCCAAGCTGGGTGGAGTACCACGCTACCTGAATCCTGTTATGTGATGTTTGGAGGTTCTCATGCTCTTTCTTCCACATCAGTCTTCCCTGCTAATGGTGCAATTACAAGGACCAAAGCTAAAGTTGAACAAAAGTGTTTAACAGATAGTTGCCTGAAGAAAACATACTTTTACTTTTTTGGAGAGAAGCAGGAACAAATACTTCTGGCCAAAAGCTATAGCTTGCCAATTATAATGCGTGCTGAGCAGCTGTGGATTTTATTTGCATTTCTTGGATTAAGTACATGTGGAGCCAGAGTGGGACTGTAATGGGTGTGACCAGTGCATGCCTGATTTTGGAGATGATACTAAGATATAATAAAGATATCATAGTTATAGTTAGAAAACAATTTTTTTTTAAAGATTTATTTTTTATTGATTTTGACAGAGAGAGAGAGAGATACAGAGACAGAGAGAAGGGGGAGGGCCCAGAACAGTCTCCATAGTTGCACATCATTGGTTTTTCCACATAGTTTCATTCCACAGGTGGGCAGGGCTGCACTGGGCAGGAGCTGGGCCGGGGGTCTCACCCCGGTGAGAACTGAACTGGGGGCACTCCCCAGTTCAGCATATGGGTCCGCACAGGCCGGAGGGCGGGATTCGATCCTCGGTCCCTGAGGCGGCAAAGTGAGCTCTTAACCCACTGAGCCATCCCGGCTTCCCCGGAAAACAATTTTAAAGAGACGAATTTGAAACAAAGCAGGAGAGCTTGATGGTATTATTTTAGCACTTGGTATTAATAGAGAGCAGTTGCCTTTTATTTCTGCTTCTTGGTTCTATATCCACACTAGTGATTCAGAAAGTGGTGTACACAATGTAATATTCAGAACTGGGCTCCCTGGGACATTCCTAATGCTCCTTGGGGTTGAGGTGGGTAGGAAATAGTGGAAGTTAGGGTACAGGGTTCTTGAAGACATTACCATGTTTGCCACACAATGAGTCAATGGTCTTATGGTCAAATATGCTTTGAAAAGTCAGGGTAGAACCACATTAAATCACATTGCTAATTGCAGGACAAGTTTATGGCACCGAGAACATAGTTATAACAAGCTATAACTATGATTCTCAGTAAGTTCTATCCAACTTAAAAACAAAGCCTCATTTTTGTTATAATAATAAACATTGTTCCAGCCACTATGGAAAATAGGATGGAGGTTCCTTAAAAAATTAAGGACTGAACAACCATATAATCCAGAATTAATTCCTATTCTGGGTATTTATACAAAGAATATGCAAATAATAATTTGTAAAGCTATATGTATCCCTGAGTTCATCCCAACATTATTTACATTAGCCAGGATATGGAAACAACCTAAGTGTTCACCCATGAATGAATGGATAAAGAAAATGTGATATGTGGTGTGTGTGTGTGTGTGTGTGTGTGTGCACGCACGTAGTATTCAGCCATAAAATAGATAAAATATTGCTTTTGAGACAACATGGATGGATCTTGAGGGTATTATGCTAAGTGAAATAAGACAGAAAAGGACAAAAATTGTGATTTCACTCATATGTGGACTATAAAACAAAAAAGTAACAAATGAACTTAATAAAACATAACAGAAACAAACTCAAAGATACAAAAAACAGAATGATGGTTACCAGAAGGGAAAGAGGGGTAGGTGGAAAGTGAATTGGGCAAGACTTTTGGTGGTAAGCATGCAATAGAGGCATAAAGATATCCAATTATGTTGTGCACCTGAGATTTATATAATATTATTAACTAATGCCACCTCAATAAATGAAAAAAGTTAAAGTTAAAAAATAAATCTTGCTGCTTCTGAAAACCCCAATGTATCTGGGCAAGATTTTTTAGGTTAATGTGGCAATTAGTAGAAAATTTTAAATGTGAAACCTCTGATAATGTATATGATGTATATTACAAATTTGGGAATAAAAAGAATTGAAAACATTTTACTTATAAGATAACTTATAAAATATTTTAAAATGTCCCCAAAATTACCATCCTAATACAATTATTTTTAAGTTTTGTGCTGCTTTTTACTTACATAAATAATTCTTAAAGAATTACCTATGTAGCATTTTTCTATTTTGTGTTCTGCTTTTTCATGTTGATAAGTCTTCGTAATTATCATCTTAAGACCTTATATTTTATTCTGTTGATATACCATAACTTACTAAGCTATTCTATGTTGGATACTTAGGTTTTTTTCACTTCTAAAAATATACCACAGTCAGTGCCACTAGGAAAAGCTGTATTAATGTTTGTTTTTGCTCTGCTTAAGTATTTACATTGGGATGAAGTAAAATCACAATAAAATAGTACGAGCTTTAATTTTTGCTGACGTAGTCTTAACATTTGCAAAAGCATTGTATCGGGCATATCTCTGAAAGCCAATCTGATTTAAACATTCCCTAAATGCTATCTTGTCTCTGTGGATAATTTTTGTCATTTTTTCTTCCAAGGTTATCAGAAAAATTCTAGTACTATCAAAAAAAGGAAGTTCTTTGTTGTTCCTTGCATCAGTAATGTACAGTCGTGTTCTGGAATAGTCTAGTGACACAGCATTAAGCTACATCATCAGTGTACAATAGCTGACTAGTTTGGAAAAGCAGAATATAATGCAGGGTTGCAGTACCATATGGCTTTTACCCCAGTTAGATAAATCATCAAACCAGGCACTCTGTGGTACAGGGTATTTAACTAACCTTGTAGACCAAGTCAGCAAAAGTAAGGAGCTGTGTTTGTCTTCCTATCTAAAGGAACAACAGAAGTGGAATAATTTGGTGAGGAGTTCCAACCACCATGTGTAAAACACCTCCATGTATAAGATGACCCCTACTTTTCTAATTCAACATTAAGAAATTAATAAATACATGAGTTACTCCCATGTATAAGATGACCCCAAGTTTTGGTCTAACAGTTTTAGACAAAAGTATCATCTTGTATACGAAAATAATGGCACTCACTAAACATGTCTTTCCTCCCATCTCTAAGGGGAAAAAGCACTTTCAAGAAAGGATTTTAAATAGATGTAAAGAAAAACCCAGCCAAAATATCCCCCACTCCTCAATTAACCCACAGGAAACTTTTAGGGGAGTTAAATGAGCTGCTGTTGGTTTACCTACTACCAAATGTTTAAAAATGAGTTAAGGAAACTTTAAAGGAGAGGAGTTGTACAGGGAAGAGTGGAAAGGAGGAGAAAGAACCCTCCTGCTCCTGTCCTCTTCAGAGGTCAGTGTATGAAGTGGTTAACATCAGGGTATCTGAACGTCTAGATTGCCTGCGTTCAAGCCATTTGCCACCTGAGCCACCTCAGACATGTCCTGTAACCTTGCTGTACTTGTTTTCTCACCTATAACATTGAAGGAATCGTTATTTCATAAGGTGCATTCACAATGTGAATAAAGTACTAAGAGCCGTATCTTGCACACAATAAATGTGCCATATGTGAGCTGAAAGCATGATTTGGGGAAGCCTCTACCACTGTGATATCGAGGGAGCTCAGTTCTCTTGCTTCTCCTCTGCAGCTCTCAATTTCTGGTGGCCCCTGGCTAGCTCTTAGACAAAAGCCAACACACTCAATGTCCCAAGACTAAACAATACCTCTTAGGGTCAACAGTCTAAATTCACATTCGGTGGGGAAAGAAAATTAACATCAAAGGAATAAATCTGCAAAGGTTTCCATGGCTCCATTGTGGATAACCTCTGAGGTTATTATGCAGAGTGGTTTCTTTCCCCTTTTTCTCAACTTCTTACTTCAATGACTTGGCCCAGGGGCCCATCTCTGCCTAACAAAGCCCATTTCAGTGTCTTTCCCAGAAGATACATCCAGTGGCAGCCCTCCTAGAATGTGCAAGCAGCTCATTTAAAAATAGAATCCTTTTTCTCTTTGGTTCTTCTACATTTAGTATACAGTATACTGAGTGGAAAGTCATCATAGTTCTTCCCCCATTTTCTTCCCTTCTCTCTGCCCTGTCTTTTTTCTTCTGGGTCTCTTTCCTTTCCCTTTTATTTTCTTTGCTATTTGTTTCCTTAAATCTTTCCTTATGGCTCAAAATGGAGCTGATATTGTCCTGGACTTGATATTGTTCTGAACCAGATAGATCAATAATAACTCTAGGAAAAAGTAGTTTTTTTCTGAATGTGGTGCCCCAGCAAGAACTGAACTAGGCGCCTCCCCACATGGGAAGTACACCCCAGTTCCGTATATGGGTCTGCATAGGCTGGGGCCGGGATTTGATCCTCAGACCCCAGGGCTGCAAAGCAAGTGCTTTACCTGCTGAGCCATCCCAGCTTTCCCCTTCAGTGACCCTTTGAAACCCCCAAAGCACCTTACCTCATTTTTTTTTTAATTTTTATTGCATTTGTATTTTTAAACATTTATTTATTTATTTGTTTGTTTGTTTATTTATTTATTTGTTTATTTTTGACAGATAGAGAGAGAGAGAGAGAGAGAGAGAGAGAGAGAGAGATACAGAACTGAACGGGGGGAGCTCCCAGCTCAGCACACGGTTCCGCACGGGCCAGGGCCGGGGCCAGGACTCGATCCTCGGTCCCCAGCACTGCAAAGTGAGCGCTCAACCCACTGAGCCATCCCGGCTTCCCCCTCATTTCTTTATATATCCATGTTCCCTTTCTATCTCTGAAATTCTTGTGCATGTGGAGTCTCTGACTCCCCTGTTTATGCGGGGTTCCCATACATATGTACGTTATTTTTTCTTGCTAATCCATCTCCTGTCTATTTGATTATTAGACCAGCCAAAAGATCCTTGATGGTAGAAAAAAGTGTGTTCCTCCCCAACATTTCCAACTCTCAAATGGTTCCCTTAAACAAAATAAAAGTAAAGAAATATAGAGCAAATAAGTAGAGAAATATAGAGCAAATATGGCAATATGTTAATTTTTGAATGGAGGTAGAAGATATATGTTATAAATATATGTACAATTCTGCATGTTTGTAAATGTACATGTTAATAGAATGGAAATTAGTGAAAAAATATTATCTATATACTGACAACTTCCAATTTATGTCTTCTGCCCAGACCTCTCTCCTGAAAGTCAGACTCACATATCCAACTCCTCACTGACTTCTGCCCAAAACCATACTCCTGATCCACCCTCTTCGCTGCAAGCCTGCTCCATCAGCAGCTTCCCCACTGCAGTTGACGACAAGTCCATTTTTGTAGCTGTTCAGGCTGAAAACCCTGGAGGCACTTTGACTTCTTTTTCTCTCCGAGACCACATTCAGTCCCTCGGGAAACCCTGTTGGTTCTGTCTGCAGAGCACAGACTGTGTTCACTTTTAATTTTAAAGATTTATTTTATTGTTTTCAACAGACACAGAGAAAGACAGAGAAAGAGAAACAGAGAGAGAGAGAGAGAGAGAGAGAGAGAGAGAGAGAGAGAGAGAGAGAGAAGGAGGAGGGCCCAGAACAGTCTTCATAGTTGTATGTCATCAGTTTTTGACATGGTTTCATTCCACACAGGTGAGTAAGGGCCCTGCAGGATGGAAACCAGGTTGGGGGCTTCCCACATGGGACACACACCCCAGTTCAGCACACGGGTTTGTACAGGCCGGGGCCAGGATTCGATCCTCAGTCCCCAGGGCTGCAAAGTGAGCACTTAACCCGCTGAGCCATCCCAGCTTCCCCTGTGATCACTTTTCACTGCTGCCACTCTACACCCTGGTCTAAACCACTCCAGCCCTGGCTTGGATCATTGCAGTGGTCTTTCAGTTGGTCCCCTGTTTCTTCTTGTTCCTCTCAGCCCATTTTTAACAGAGCAACCAATGAGACCCTTTTAAAATAAAGTCAAATTGTGTTCCTTGTTCTGCTCAAAAGCAGAGGCTCATCCCAAGTAAAGACAAAAAGAGCAGAAGATGAAATTCTTCAGTAGTCCCAGGCCCTACATGGTTTCCTTCCTATTTCTGGAGTAAGCCAAGATGCTCATGCCTTCTTGGAACTCTCTACTGACTTGCCTGTTCCTGGAAGGCTCCTTCCCCAAAACATCTACACCTTTTTCAAGTCTGCTTAAAGTTACTTCTCAATAAAGCCTACCCTGATAATTACATGTTCCTCTTCCACTGTGCTAGGCCCATCTAACCCTGCTCTCATTTCCCTGTAGCCCACTCTACCTTCTAACCTACTACTGAATTTACTTCCATACTCTATTTGTCATCTGTCTCTCCCACTTGAATGTCTGCTCCATGAGGATAGGGATGCTTTGCTTGCTGTTATATGCCCTGTGTCTAGAACAGTGCCTGACCCAATGTGGGACCTGAGATGCAGTAAATACTTGGCGAATGGAGTGAGTGGATGTGGGACCACGCAGGGCAGGAACCAAACTGAGGGCCTCCTACATGGGAGGTGGGCTAGAACCTTCACCTTCATCCCAGTGGTTACCAGTTGCGCCACAGCTCAGCGCTTGGGTCTGAACAGGCCAGGGCCAGAATTTGGTCCCCCAACCTCGCAGTTATGAGGCAAGCACCCAACCCACTGAGCTATCCCGACATCTCCTGTTCTTTATTTTCTTACTAGGTGGTACTGAGCTGTCTGTAAATGGCCTCTTCTATGAATGATTTTATTGTTCTGTTTATTCTGCATGTTATAATTCTTGGAACTCTATCAATTGAGCTGTTTCAATGATTTCACTTAGTACTTCCTTAAAGTGAAATGATATTACTCAATACATGAGAATCAGTGTGGGTTAAAGTCAGAATAGAAATAACGTCCATTTGAACTGGCAAAATTTAAATGTGTCCCATGGGATATGAAGCTACACCATTGATATCCATTCTCCCTAAAACTCACCCCACATCTTCTACATTCAATGACACTGCAGGTTATTCCTAATATTATTAGTCCCTTGGATGAGAGTGAAAAAAACAATAGGTTTCTCTCAACCTTTCTTGCCTGATTCCTTAAATAACAGAAGCAGAGCTACCATTATGATCTCAAGAAGAACAATTTATGTAATGCAACACCATTCTTTTCTGTAGTAATTCCACTAAAAATAGTCTATTCTAGAAGCTGGCCTAATTTTTTTTTCTAGCTTGACCATTTTCATAGACATGTTAAAAGCCTTTTTTAGTTTCCCAAACTAAATCTCATAGTTTTAGATGGGTGAACACCCACTGGTTACTGAGTAGAATGTTTATCTTATCCTCTCTATTCCATCACTTCTCTTTCTATAAGGACATAAAAATTGTCGAGTTTAGAGAGAAAAGACAATTGATATAAAGCACAAAGTTTCAAAAAAAGCTCTGATCCTTTAAAGAGAGAATGAGAAAGTTAATGTAGCAAAATGTTAACAATTGGTGAATCTGGGCAAAGGTTATCTGGGAGTTCTTTGCATAATTTTTGCAGCTTTTCTCTAAGTTTGAAATTATTTCAAAATAAAGAATTAAGAAAAGGTTTGATCCCTCTGGGGTAAGTAAGTATTAGTAAATAAGGAATCAACATGTGTTAAGCATCTGATAGTTGCTGGAGATACATAAAGATAAATAACATGTGGATCTTCTCCACATATTATTCACAGTCTAGGAGGGGAGAGACATGTAAATATATTTCACAGGATAATAAAGTAAGGCTTGTCTGTCTCAGCTTGAGCTACCAGTAAACACATATCAGTGTAATAAAGTAAGTTGAAGATAACTGCCCCTCCCCCATGCAGAATTTACACAGAGACCAAAAAATGACTCACTTTACAATTCTTAGACTTTGTAATCTGACGAAGTCTGCAGAAAGGGAAGAGGGCCCAACCCTGAGAGAAGAGAGCTGGAATGTAGCCTGCTTAATCCCATGCTTCAGGGGTACTCCAAGGGGATACGTTGGAGAGCTTTAAAATGTGTTCCTTCAGAGATAATAAACAGAAAACAAAATGGCACACTTAAGCCCTAACATCATTAAATGTAAATGGGCTAAATACACTAATTGGGACACAAGACGTGGTGGAGTGGATATAATACATGATCCAACTGTAAGCTATCTGCAAGGAATTCACTTCAAATATAACCATAGAGGTGGGTTAAAATGTGTTTCTTCCCGTTGAGATATGCAGAGCTCAAGCCCGAGAAATTTCAAGCATAGCACAGAACAGGGTTTGGTTCCCATCCTGGATAATCCAGTGAGAGAGCTGTGCTGCTTTGCTGGTGGAGCCCGGAGAGGGCCCTGCATTGGAATTGCCTTGCACTCCCTGTTTTCTGTCTAGTGCGACTGATTGCTGAGAATGAAAAGATGCTGGAAGAGGCCCCAGAGGCCAAGGGGCTGAGAATGGAGGCACAAGTGACTCTACAAAGTAGCAGCACATCCTCCTGTGCAGGAAAATGGTGCTGAAAGGACCCATTCACCTTTCCTCCAGACCCTGACCACGGCAGCAATAGGGAAGGAAAAGAGCTAGGACAGAGCACAAAGATCTAAGTTCTCTGTTCCACTGTAGGGAGAAATTATAACTCAGGTCAGAAAATTGGAATTGGTTTCTGAATTGAGACTATATTTGCTACTTAAATTGACTGTAGGAAAAGTGAACGTAAAACTGAGCAGAGGGATTCACAGGCCAATTAGACTTTTCAACTCGTGCTGAAAAGAGGAACTTCATTGAATAAAATATGACAATATTTTATGGATATTGATCTATCAAGGAATTGTGTTACTTTTTTAAAGACAATATTGTTGTTATGTTTTAAAAAGATTTATCATTTAGTGACACATCCTAGCGTATCTATAGATGAAATGATATGAAGTCTGGTATTTGCTTCTAAGTAATGCTGTTGAGGGGAGGAATTGGGTGCAGACAAAGATGAACAATTTTGACCTTGAGAGAGTTGATGATTGTTGAAGCTAGGTGATGGGGACACAGGGATTATTATACTATTTTCTCTATTTTTATATATGTTGAAATTTTCTGTTATATACAGTTAAAGAAAAAAAGTAGAGTGGAAGAAAAAAAGTTGAATTTTGAGCACAACCTCTGCATGATGCTTGCTCAACTTACCAGTTCCGTGTAAGTTAAACACATGGAGCTACAAACTATAAGATAGCAGCAAAGAGGAATATAGGCCTTAAACAAAGAATATCTAATGCAGGAGGGTCAAGAATGCTTTACTGTGGGGGCTGCTGGGATGGCTCAGTGGGTTGAGTGCTTGCTTTGCAGCCCCGGGGTCCAGGGATCAAGTCCTGCCCGGCCCGTGAGGACTCATATGCTGAACTGGAGTGTGCTTCCCATGCAGGAGGCCCCCAGTTCAGTTCTCACCACCCCTGGTTTGGCCCCTGGTTTGAGGGGGCATGTCTCCCATGTGGGAGGCCCCCAGCCTCGTTCCCACCCTGTGTGGTCCCCACCCACCTGTATGGAAGGAAACGATGTCGAAAACTGATGACATATAACTATGAAGACTGCTATGGATCCTTTCCTTTCTCTCTCTGTCTCTGGCTCTGCCTGTCAAAAACAATAAAATAAATCTTAAAAAAAAAAAAGATATTGAAATGTCAAAGAAAAAAGTGAGACCCTACCTCACATCGCATATAAAAATTAACTCAAAATAAATCAAAGACCTAAATATAACTGCTAAAAGTATAAAACTCTTGGAAGAAAACAGGAAAATATGCATTACCTTAAATTAGGCAATGGTTTCTTAGATATGACACCAAAAACATAAGCTACAAAAGAAAAAATAGATAAATTGGGTTTTGTCAAAATTAAAAATTTTGCATATTAATGAACACTATTTAGGAAATGAAGAGGACCACTGACTCTCGTAACGTATTTCAATAAAGTTTTACTTTGCTTTCCCCCCAAAAAGTGGAAAGGCAACTTACAGAATGGGAGAAAATATTTGCACATCATATATCTGATAAAGATATAGTATCCAGAATATTTTGAAAAAACTCTTAGAACTCAACAACAACAAAACAAACAAACAAGCCAAGTGAATAAGAGCAGACACCTGAAGGTTAACAGACATCAGAAGGAAGGTTCTAATGTTAAAGTTGAGGACCAGGATGAGCAAACAGAAAAAAGAAACTTACAGGAAATAGAAATAATGCAGAGAGAAACTATCAGTAACAGTGAAAGAAGAACAGGATGCCACTGGTGGGGGAGGAAAGAACATTGTTCAGAGAATGGTCCTGAAAATTGAAAATAAAAGTGAAAAACTCAGTAGGTTTGGAAAATGAATCAGAAAGTATCAAAACTGTCATTTGTACCCAAGTTAGCATGACTCCAAAGCCTATGAAAATAAAAGAAAGATATCTCACATTTGTTAACATTATCTCATCTGAATTATGAACTTGTATTTTCTTGTACTGGATAATTAGATATCTTATATTGCCAAGTTTATTAGAGTCAGCTTTCATGTGTCATTGTTTTGGAATCTACTGGATTATCAACAGAACGAACTACAGGCAACCTACTGCTGTGATTTGTTCTGGAAATATAAGAAATTAAATAATTTTTTATTTCTATTACTTTATGAAGTTATCATGTACCAGTTATGGGACGCTATTCATATCAATTGCTACAGGCTAAAACCTCACAATATAGACAGGGGGTTGTTGCTGCTGTTTGTTTTTGCTTGGAGAATTTCATTTTGGAAAAAATGTAAAAAAGCAATGTTGAATCCTACAATTCCTACAAATGAAATTTTGGAGGTAGGAGTAACTCTGGATGTCATCTAGTCTTGCTTTTTCATCTCAAATATGTGAGAAACTATATTCGTGACTGAACTGGGACTGGAATTCAACTATGCTAGTTCCAAGCCCACTGCTATTTCTGTTTCATAGAATTATTAGAAGTAGAAAAAGCAATAGCACTCATGTCTACATGTAATTACTTTAAAATCAGGGAACAGTAACTGGGTCATCTGCTTCAACCACAGAATAAAACTAAAATGAGGACAGAAACACATGACTTTGTCTCCAAATTGTAGTGCTGCTGTGAAACAAAGATCAAATTTTCTAATTTAACTTGTTCTACATGTAATTGTCAACAAGTATATATTGAATAGTCACATAACATGGGTCACAGTGAAAAGAGCCGTTGGGATATTGAGTGAAGCACAAACAGAATTGCTATATGCATAAATTGACTTAAGTACACTACTAAACATCAGTGAATAAGTGACTTGGGGGTGTTGTAAATGAGGTTGAATTCCTCTCACAATTAAACCAATTAAGCATTGTCTTCCTGTGTAGCAATATTATGTTTTTATAGTGAGTTAACTGTGAGAAATCAAAGGGAGATGCAATGGAGCTGAATCTAGCCTATTGAAGTAAATAAGTATTTCCTAACATTTTAAAATGGCCTATTACATTACAGACACACTATATATGCAGTGAAGAAAGTGAAATGCAGATAAACAAAAATAAAAACCAGAACATCACATTAGTGATATTCTAAATCTTTACCTTTGTAATTTATAACCACAATTAGATTGTAGTGTACATAGTGTTTTGTAATCTGCCTTTTTCTTCAGTCAATGTCCTCTTATCTTTCCATTTCAGCAATATTATCTCTAGTAAAATATACAGATTCCAAACTAACATTGTCATTTGGTTTGTTCAAGAAGAGCCAGTCCAGGATTTTCATTATATGCCTTTGTTAAAAATCAGTTGACCATAGATGTGTGGATTTATGCTGGACTTCAAACCTATTCCACTGACCCATTTGTCTGTTTATATGCTAATACCACACTGTCTTGATTATTGTGCTCATAGTTTTGCAGAAAGTTTTGGAATCAGGAAGTGTTGAGTTTTCTAAATTTTTGTTTTCTTTTTCCAGATTGTTTTGACTACTCAGGATCCCTTGCAATTTTGGGTGAATTTTAGGATAAGCTTTTCCATTTCTGCAAGAAAGCTGTTGTGATTTCAGTAAGAATTGCATTGCATCTGTAGATCACTTTGGGTAGAATTATCATCTTAATATTAAATTTTCCAATCCATAAATGTAGGATGTCTTTCTATTTATTTAGGTCTTCTTTAATTTCTTTCAGCAATGATTTTAAGTTTTCAGTTTATAAGGCTTGCATTTTCTGGATTAAATTTATTCCTAAGTATTTTATTCTTTCTAATCCTATTGTAAATTGAATTGTTTTTCTTAACTTCATTTATAGATTATTCATTGCTTGCATATGGAAATACAACTAATTTTCATGTGTTATTCTTGTATCATTTACCTTTGCTGAATGTATTAGCTCTAATAGTGTTTTGGTGGATTCTTTAAGATTTTTCAATATATGTGGTCATGTCATCCACAAATAGAGATATTTTTTCCTCTTCTGTTCCAGTTTCAATGCCATATGGTTCTTTTTTTAATCTAATTACTGTGGCTAGAACTTTCAGTACAATAGTGAATAGAACTGGTAAAAGTGGGCATTTTGTCTTATTTCCAATCCTAAGTGGTTTTATTTGGAGAGAGTATGGGGAAGCTGAAAATCTAATTTGAAGCTTTGTGGACTTTGCTGACTGAAATCCTCTGTAGTTGATCTGGCTGGGCCAGTTAGTTGGGAGACCTTCGATGTCATTATCTTTAGGTTGCTCTGTTCTGCTAAATTCATTGTCCCCTGCTTTCCAGCTTCCAAAACTATGTTGCTATTGTCTCTTCTATCCTTCCCATCCTTGTGGATGTATGCCTTAAAAAAATCCGTCTGCATTGTAATACTGTTGTTTTAAAAGGCAAATGTATTCACCATCCTTTTCCAAGAATCAAGGAAATTAATAGCTTATTATTTATTTATTTTTATTTTATTTTATTTTATATTTTTGTTAACTTTATTGGGGTGACATTAATTGATATCAATGACATTGTTTCCAGGTGTACAACTCTACATTACATTGTCTATACATTGCATTATATGCTCACCACCCAGAATCAGCTCACTTTTCATCACCGTATGTTTGATTCCCCCTCCCTACTCCCCCACCACCCATCTCTCCCCCCACCTCCTCCCTTACCCTCAGGTGACCACTAAACTATTCACTGTGTCCATGAGTCTCTGTTTCTTTGTTCCTTTCAGTTTTATAATCCACTTATAAGTGAGGTCATATGTTTCTTGATTCTTTCATTCTGACTTACTTCGCTTAAGAAAATTAATAGGTTTTGTGCCACGTGTTTTTGTCACACAACAAAAGCACTCAAGCCAAATTCAGTTCCATAAATAAAACATGCTTTTCACTTCTCAGTAGATTTCCAGAGCTTGGAATGGCTTGAACTTTCTCTTTAAGCCTTTTAATAAGCCAGGGACACCCCTGACATGAACTCCTGGCCTGGGCAGATAGTGGGCTGTCTCTTAGGAACACCAGAGTTATCCAGCAGTATGGAAGGTGTAAGTCACCAGCTAATGGAAGCCTCCAGCGACGTTTCCACCCTCACTCACCATTTTAATGCTCTTTTTACTGATCTGAACCACAAAATAAACTCTGATTACAAAAACTACTTGAGAATTGGTCTTTTATCACATTAGGAAAAAGCTTTTCTGGTACTCTAGATTGTCAGAAAGCTGTGGCACCAAAGGCCACCAAAGGGCCTTCAACAGAGCCTCACTTAGATACACATCTTCTGCGTGGGCCTGGAAATAACTGGCTTCACCGGTGTTAGCGCACAGCCTCTGAACCTTGACTGCACGAAAGCATTGTCTTTAAAAAACACTTAAGGTTTCAAAAAACTTAAAAAAAAAAAAAGCGTGTCCTCAGTTCTCACTCTAGATCAATGAACCCTGGGGATGGAGTGCCGACAGTATTTTTTTGAGCATGCCTGGTGATTCTAAAGTACATCAGCCTTAGGAGCCCTGATTTAAGGGGCCTATTGGGGGGAAGTACGCCGGAAAATACGGTACTCGGCTGGGGCTACGAGAGCTTTTCCAGGCTTAAGGCGTGCTGCCTCTCAGTAGGGCCAAGCTAAAGAGACCCAGGCTGCCTCACCTCCACTCTGAGAGCCTGGAAATGAAGCGACAAAGTCTTTTTATATTTTTTTCTTCTGAGGCAGATGTTTGACATACGCATGCTTTGTACAGGACTTACCCCTCGGGTGTGGCAAGGAGTGCTGAGAAATTATGCAGAGTCCTGTCTTCACACATTCTTGAGCAGGTGGGATAACACCTCTTAGCCTCAGTTTCCTCATGTATAAAAAGAGAGGATAAAAATCTCATAGTGATCAGTAAGTCACAGTTCTTCTATTGTTTCAATAATAAAAATAAAATCAAAGGCAAAATAACTTAAAAGTGGTGCTACTGCAGTAAAAGATGCTACTTAAATGCAGCTCTGGGCACAATGTGTCTGGTTAGCACCGTCTGGCAGGAATGTTGCAAGACAGGTGTTGCATAACAGTGCTTAACAAAATGCAAACCACCTGGGAATGGTGTTAGGATGCAGATACCAATTCAGCAGGTCTGGGGTAGCCTGAGAGTTTGCATTTCCAACAAGCTCCAGGTGATGCTTATGCTGCTGGTCCAGGGACCATACTTCAAAGAGCAAAGCAGAGGACATGTCAGCTATGATGTTTGCTGTGCTATCTACTGAAACTGACTGTCCTCTTCCATAGTCCTCCATTCAAGGCTTTTGTGAGGAGTAGGGAGAGGAGGGTATTGATTGGATCCATGGTGGGCCTTTGACCCAAGGAGAACTCATCCACAGCCAGGGCTTCAGGATATAGCATGATAGAGCTGACAGGGGCTGTGGTCATTAGCTGGGCCAACCAGACTAGGAATTTAAACCAAACTGAATTGAGCCTGAAAATACATTTAGAATAAACACACGAACCCAGTGGTTCTCAACTGGAAAGCTGTTTGAGGCATTTGGCAATGTCTGAAGACAGTGTGGTTGTCACCACTCAGGGGTGATATTGGCATCTACTAGGTACAGGCTAGGATGCTGCTACACATCCTACAATGTACAGGACAGTCTCCACAAGAAAGGCTTATGTGGTCCCAAATGTCAAATGTCAATAGTGTTGCTGTCAAGAAATGTGGCGCTAAACAAAGTATATTAAACAATTATAATCAACCTGCACAGAATTAATATTTAAAAACAGTTGAGGCAACATTTCCAGTTCTCATAAAGAATGCTAATTACGGGGCTCCAATATTTCTCTCTCTATCTCTATCCCCCTTTACCCTTTCTTCCATCCTCCTTCCTTTTCTTCTTTCCTGCCTTCTTGCCTTTCTTCATTTCTTTTTATAGTGACATGATAGGAACTTATTTACCATCTTCTCTATTCATTTTGGAGTTTCAGCATTATTTTAAAGATTTATTTATTTATTTATTTATTTATTTATTTATTTATTTATTATTATTTTTTACATATAGGGAGAGAGACAGACAGACATAGAGAAGTGGGAGGGCCCAGAGCAGTATCCACAGTTGTATGTCATTAGTTCTCAATATAATTTCACTCCACAGGTAGATGTGGGGCTGCACAGGGCAGGAACTGGGCAGGGGGCCTCCCACATGGGCCCCAGCAAGAACTGAACTGGGGGCACACCCCAGTTCAGCATATAGGTCTACACGGGCTAGGGTTGGGATTCAATCCTTGGTCCCCGGGGCTGCAAAGCGAGCGCTTAACCAGCTGAGCCATCCCATCTTTCCCCAGCATTATTTTAAAGGTTTATTTTTATTGTTTTTGACAGAAAGAGAGACAGACAGAGAGAGACAAAGAGAAGGGGGAGGGCCCAGAGCATTCTCCATAGTTGACATTAGTTTTCCATATAGTTTTACTCCACAGGTGGGTGCGGGGCTGCGCAGGGCAGGAACTGGGCCCGGAGCCTCCCACATAGGCCCTGGCAAGAACTGAACTGGGGGCACTCCCCAGTTCAGCATATGGGTCCATGTGGGCCAGAGCCGGGATTCGATCCCTGGTCTCCGGGGCTGCAAAGCGAGCGCTGAACCTGCCAAACCATCCCATCCTCCCCCAGCACTATTTTTTTTTTTTTTTAATTTATTGTTAAATTTGATGAGGTTACATTGGTTGGTAACAATTAGTTTACAGATGTACAAGTCCACCTCACATCATTCATGCATCGTATTATGTGCCCATCACTCAGTATCAGTTCCCCTTCCATCACCTTATATCTAGTGCCCACTCCCACCTCCCCCCACAACTGTCCCCCCGCTCCTCCCCCCTATCCTGGTAACCACCAAACCATTGAGTGTGTCCATAATGCTGGTGCCCTCTCCC
>PVKE010024891.1:0-23450 GCA_004027555.1 Craseonycteris thonglongyai
GTAAATCAGGGGTGCTGAGCTGTTGTGGGCTGGTGCCCTGCTCTCACCCCGCCCGCCGGGAAGTGCAGCCGCCCTGCTCCACAGTCCCTGTTCCACTTTAGGCTCTGTGATCTGATTAGGGCACTGCGTGCTGTCCCTTGAGTTCGGATGTTAAATTGTCCACAGTCTTGTGGGGCTTCCACGCTCCCTAGGTCTCGGCCTCCAGCCGCCCTCGATCCAGCTCCACTTTGACCATAGTCCCCCAACCCCCCTTTGTTTTTGCCAGCCCCGGGCTGCGGTCCGAGTCTCTGTCCCCGAACCGCCGCTTCCCTTTTCCTCTCCCGCTCTCCCCTTTTTTCTCTAACCTTTGTGTGTTGTTCTGCGTTGTATGGTTCTCTTAGTTGAGGTTTCTTCTCAGAGTTTCCCCCGTGGATTCCCCTCTGTTCACAAGGCCCTTCCCAGGCAGTTATCGGCGTTCTCCTCTCATGCCGCCATCTTGGATCTCCCCAAATTGCACTCTAATATTATTTTAACAGCTGTTTTGGTTATATATCAAGACACTTCACATTAAGATAGCAGCAGCTAATGATACCACAAAAGAGGCCCTAAAACTTTGTGTGCGTACTCGTGTAAGAAACAGGTATGAGGAAGGCAGATTGGTGAGTCTGGCCAGTGGCTGCCGTAGCCATGAGGGATTACCAACAGACCTTCTTTTACCACGATTGCACCTATTTAACAGGCGGCTCACGGGTAGCTGTAGCCCTGGTGTTTGCAAAACCTCCTTTCAATATTAATGCCAACTACAGGGACAGAACATGTCAAGATTTTGACAGGTGTCCAGATAGTTATGCAATTAACTTTATTTGTGCACTTTCTGCTTTGAATGTCCCTGAAAAAAAGAAAATTGACTAATGCATCATAAAAGGAACACGCATATTTACCTCTTCACCCCAGATCAGCACCATTCTTTCTCCCCACACAAAAAAAGTGAGAACAAAAGAGAGAGAGAAATGAAAAAGGGAAGAAAGAAAAATACAGTTAAAGGCAAAAAAGCTGATTCAGTAATAAAGGTTATTATGGGATATGAAGTGGCAAAATCCAGTTGAAAGTTCTCAAGTTAATCATTAGTTCAAAAGCTGTAACAAAGCTTAGAGATTGTAACCAGGGCTGAAGAAGGCTGAGAGGCTTCATGCTTTATTCACATTCTAAGACAGCAGGTAATTTATGAGCATCTACATATAGGAACTTAACTTTGCTACCATCACAATTTTACTTTCATTCTTCCAAACTGAGAAGAAACAAACTTGACTCAGTCTTTTCTCAATGACTGTGTGATATAACTTGGAACAATATATGATGACAACACCACAAGTCCTTGACATTTACATGGTAAGGACACTGTACAATTAATTTATCTACTACTGCATGAAAAGCCCAGAGAAGAGAAAGTAAACTCACTAAATCACAAAATAAATCTCCAAAACTAGACTAATACATGAAATAGTATAATTGCTCTCCTGCTCCCAAGAAAGCTCTAAAACTTATCATTTTGCTTTCTATATTAGGATAAATCTTTCACTCATTCATTCATTTAATAAGTCCTGAAATTTCTCATATGCATCAAAGTTTTTCACTACAAATATTAATGGTCTACATATTACCTAATAATTCCTTCAATAAAAGCATTGTTAGTAAAATTACCTACAGAACAAATTCTAGCTTTGCAAAATATTTATGTATGATATTTATCTTCAAAGGTTAAGTTATCCAAAGGCAAATATCCAACATCAAGATAAACCAGGAAATGCTTGGAGGTAGGGAGTCAGAAATGATGGAGACCTGAAGATATGACTCCTCCAACCTCCCTGAGCAGCTTCCTAGAGAAACAACTGTACTTAGTTGGAAGACTTCAAATGTATTTTTATTTGAAAGAATTTTGAAGCACCACACACACACTCAACTATATATGCCCTATATACACACTCTGACACCTTTTAAAAGTTGACATCAAACATAAATTTAGTATATATTTGTATAGTGCCACAGCATATAATTTCTGGCTTATTATGTACTCCATATATGCTGTAAATATATGATCCATTAAAACCTTGGGTCTAAAAACATTTGAAGCTTCCACTTCAGAAGGTAGTCTGAGAGAAGGTAGGAGTGGATGAATAGAAGGCTGGTCAAGTGGTAGACAACAGGTATGTTAAGACAGTAGCATTGCCTTAAACTTGCCACCTGAATGAAATAAAGAGTCCCCCTTTTAACCGGTTCCTAAAGTTACTTTGTGTGGGTCTCCTGAAGCTGTCGCTCTGGGAGCCACATTTTATTCTTGAGTCTTCCCTTTGTTACCATCACTGAGGTTTTTACCCCCAGGTTGGAATGCCCTGAAACATAAGGACAAGAGTGACTGAACAGACATTTATTTTGTGAAGTTAAAAAGCAAGCGATTGTGAGAGGGGAGGTGGGAACATAGAAACGGCAGACCACGTGTAGAATCTCATGTGGACCATTTTAGGGAAGGGTACATACAGAACCTGAATATTTGGATGTTATTTTCTGGAAAAAGATATGAATTTGTATGTCATCTCTACCATTAAATTACAGTCTAACTATAACTGAAAAGCCAGTGGAATGTGATGGGGGTGGGGAGAAATTCTCAACTTGGGAACAGCTTTCAATTGCAAAAAAAAATAAAAAAACTAAACAGGTCTGCAGCAAGAGATGCCAGCTGCAGGGGCTATGACACCATAAGTTCCTGTGAATCTCTCCTCTGCTCTGTCACTAACTAGCTGTGACATTATGGGAAAATCATTTTATCTGCTTGAGTGTGTCTCCTCATCTTCCTATATCCAATCTAAATGTTTCATCTCCATGAAACATTTTCTTATCTGAGCCTCTCCTCCACTCCTCAGTAAAATTGATCAATTTTCTTCTCTGCTCTCTGCCCCTAAGTTTTTTACTATTGTACCTAAGAGGTGTGTATATGTGTTTTAACTTATTTTATTTGTCTTCCCTATTAGAGTGAGCAACAAGAGGGCTTACTGATAATCATCCTTCTCTGTTGCCTAAAACAATGCCTGGCACAAAAGAAATGTAAGTGAATGTTGGTTAGATCAGTTACTAAAGTGTGGTCATTAGGTCATTATACTTATCTCAGTGCCTTAGAGGATTTAAATGACTGAGTGTGGACCGTTGAGTTGAAAGAGAAAGTTAGTATAATCAGAAACAGAAGCATCAAGGGAGTGAGAGAATTATAAAATATTGTCCTTGTGGTAGCCAACCATGAAATACTGTAAGGCACATGACTAAGGATGCCCTCTGCTCTTTAGAAACTGCACACACTGTAGCATTAAGAAACTAAAATACATACATAAATAAATAGAGATCCAAGGCATCTCAGGCAGGGTCCCAGAATGCCAATACAATAATCAAACCAGTGGTTTGGTAGTAGGCATGCTCTGTAGCAGAACCGCAACTAAAATCTGACAACTCAAGACTAGACTCTGGAGCTAGGCGACCATTGCATCTGTAAGACACTAAGGCATTCTTTGGCTATTATGAAATGAATTCTGGATTTAAAAGCCTCTAAAATAAAAATGCAAAAAGACATACTCTATGTGAAAGGAAAAAAATTAATTTTGTCCCATACGCAGATGAGGGCGGACCAGATGAGGGATTGGGCAAAAGGCAAAGGAACAATAAAGAATACCTCATAGGTTGTATGGATTTGGATGCTGTTATCTAGGTATCAGAAGAGGGTTACTTCATGTATTACGTAGAAGAGTTTTATTTGGGTAGCCTGATGTGTTTTTGGTTTTGTTTTATATTTTTTTAAATTTTACTTCGAATGTTTCTAAGCAAGGCCAGGGCGCTGAAGTTCATCTGAGATTTCATTATTCCTATCATCTAGGCTTTGCCTCCTCCACCCGGTTGAACACATGAACGATAAATGCTGTAGCCAGGAGAGTTAAAAAAAAGTAACATTTATATCATACTCTGGAAGAGGATGGCCCGAAAGGAACACAAAGCCAGACGAAGGTGGGCAAGAGGAAAGTATAAAAAGTAAAATGGGCAAGGTGTGATGGTTCAAAGTCTATATACACAATGCCTAGGTTCTTGGTTTAAGAGTCCACGCTTCTTTTCGGGATAGGGTTAACTTCCCAAAGGGTACAGTATGCTGGGCATTCATGGGTAAACCATTCATGGAAGAATGCTTTCATTCATCAGGGTGTATATTCTGCCATGTTTACTGGCTTAATGGTGGCACTGGCTAAACTAGGGAAGCTTATTTATTAATATCTATCACATAGCAGTCATCAGAGTAGTCCTGGGCTGTTTCGCTCTATAAATTAAGCCAGGGAGCAAGGCTTCTTCTATGTTGTTGCTCTGCTACAGACAGTTGCCTTCTTCTGTAAGAGAGAAGATGTCTTATCAGGACACTCCATCCCATGTTCACTTTCCAGGTGACCAGAAGCAGGAGAAGCTTACCCGTGCACTCTCCAAGGACAAAACCTGGGAATAGCATACGCTACTGCAGCCTGAACTCGGACACCCAGCCACACCTAAATACAAAGAACTGGGAACAAACATGGATTTTAACCAAGGCCATAGGCCCAGCTATGGAGCTGCAGAAAATCTCTGACAGTTGATATAACTGAGAGAGGCTATTTCAAACACTCAGCAGAATTGAAAATCAAAAGCAGCAAAACAACAAGAATTTGCAGACGACGCTTGAGATCTTCTTTTGTTGTTGTTTTCCATTCAGAAAATTTCTGAGTCGCTTTACAAAACAGAAGTAAGAAGGTTTACTTTACTGTTGTTTTTCAAAGTCTAACTCAGCAGGTAATGGTGAATTGAGTGTTCAGGAGCTTAAACAAAACACATACAGGCTGAATGGTCCCATATGTGCTTATGCTTTAAAGCAAAGCCTTTCATAACTGGAAAATTGAATTACCCTAAGGGTAGGAAGCAGTTGTACCGAGCTGACACCAACTTGCTGGACCTCTCACTCCCTAACTTCATAACTGGTTGAGCCAGGTACTCCATAAATCTATTTTTCCTAATCTGAAGTACGGGGATATTAACTACTGAGAAGAACTGGAATAAAGATTTGATAAATGAATACATATGAAAGAAACTGGTAATTAGGATTTCAATAAGCATTAACCAAATCAGAACTGCTGTTGTTATTAATTTGTTCTATTAACTTCTTATATGTTCACGGAATTAAAATCCTTGCCAAATAAGTGTAGAGAATTATGACTGAACTTTATCTGTTTCTTAGTTGTTTGACTTCATAGTTGCTAAATGGAGTTGTTCAATCTGACCTATAATAATACACCTCCTGAATTAGATTGTGTAAAACTGAAAGCTTCAAGGGAGAAAAATATTAAGCCTCAGCTAGTGACGCATATCAGAATTGCTCTTGTTCTAAATGATCACGTATATGGATTCTTAGGACTCAAGCCCAGACTATCCTACAAAAAGCAGAATCCTGAGAATAGCATCCTGTAACCTATATATTTTATAAACTCCACAGGTTTGTAATGACTTGAAAGCTTGAGAACTATTTGGCCTGGAAATGTCAATATGACTAAGGTCATGATAAAAGCACATTACCATGCAGGTAAGGTGAACAAAAGGAAGGCAGACATCTATTTTCTTTGGCCTGATAATTAGAAAATGCAATGTTTATTTTCCTGGTTAGGCACTTACGTCCAAGTTGAGGCTTTCTACAATAACCACTTCCCCTTCATAATTCATCCCAATGTTTTGAATCAATTTTGTTCCTTATTCTGAAAGATCACAAGGAGATCTTGATGAATATTTGGAGATTCACATAGTATCAAACCTACCCACACATATACATATACATTTACCATAAGATCATCAACAATATTGTCAACAGTAGGTGATTTATACATAGTCCTTGTAATCCTTAAACATCTGCAATGTAACTGTTATGATCCTCACATTATGAGGAGATTACTGAGATTAAAAAATGTTAAGAAACTCACTACCTTAGAGTTAGGAAGGCAAGAAGCAAATACAGGATTACCAGAGAAAAAGCAAAGAGAAATGAGGCCCGGACTGACAAAAAGTCTACCCCTAAGAAACAACAATAACTTTTAAACTCAATCCAAAAAGAGATGGAAAGTGGACGTTTAGGACTATGTGTTTAGTAGCTTCTGTTCAAATGCAAAACTCTTGCATTGTGAAGTAATACAGTATAGGAGGGACCTGGACAATTGTGCAGGTGTTTGCAGAATGTAAACTAATTGAAAAATAGCTTAAGTAAAGATAGGCCTAGATTCTCTTTCCATGATGCTGTGGGAGGAGCTTTCATCTAAACATGTTTGAGATTCCAGCCTAATATCGTCATTGCATTCAGTAATCTTACAGGGTTTCCCTCTACTCTAGAAAAAAGGAAACATATTGGAATGGGAGGATGGGTGAGGTCTTCTTCTCAGAATCCCACAGGCAATTTTAAAACTTGTGTGAGTATGTTATTATTTCACAACATAGAAAGTTAAAACATAATCTTTAACTGCAGGTGTGGTATCTGATTATGGCCAACACAGAAGCAACACTGTGAGCACGAATGCTTTACACACTCCTAAGGTGTCCATGCAGAAAAACCCAGGCAAACATGACTCATAGGGGCAGAGAGGGTATATGCTTTGCAATCACGAGGAAACGTTTATTAGAAAATCTTCAGGTAGGCTACAGCTAGACCAACTAAAGCCAGTGGTATTGCTGAGTCCCCAGAACAAAAGAGACCATGTCCTGACATTTACAAACAAACATCCCTAAAATATACCAAAATTTCAAAAGGTTTCAGTCACCTGTAGTCCCCCCAAACAAAGGTCTTCCACAGAAATAAAACACCTTTCAGCCCAACTTTACATCATGTTGAATAGAGAGACTCTCTCACAGAATATTTGCTTAATTTTACTGAATAGCTACTATATGCCAGAAAGAATTATACGTGCTTTCCACATTGTCTCTTATTTCAATGGAATCTTGCAATCGCCTCATGGTACAAGAAAAAGAAAAAAGAAATGAGACTCCAGTTGCTTGAGTCACACACTAGTTAATTGCAACAGAAGGACTGGGTGTTTGCATAGAGGAAGTCTACTACAGATTTCCATTTTCTAGCAGTGGTGAATAGGAAAATTAGGACGTATGGGACCCATGTCATTTTTCCTATAACTTTCAACTTCTTTGAAGCATCACCATCTATGTAACTAGTCAATGACTTGACACATATCTTTCTCTTTTCAAGAGCAGTGAGATACACAGAAAATTCCTTCCTAACTTAGGTTACCTACCTGAGAGAGGGTATCTACCACTGTTTCCTAAAGGACAGTGTAAAACCTGAAGATCTCGCCCTAAGCCTATGTTACTAATTCTTTGGCCCCTTTCTCAAGTCTCATATACGCTCAATGCAGAATTAGCGGAGCAACGCATCCAATCACTCTTGCATGCTTAATGGTTGCATGATCTCGGACCAGGTTGTAATTTCTGTGAACTTCATTTTCCACATCTGCACTGTGAGGATAGTAATACCTACCTCATCAGCTGCTGTGTTGACCTAGTGGCTAATATAAATAATATAAATATACACAGTAGGAAATTAATAATAATACATTTGAGTAGCCCTATTGTGGCCCACTCCTCTTCAGGGGCCATTATACAATCATTGCAAAATAATAAAAAAAGGTCTGAATCTCAGACTTACATATTGACTTACAAACCTTTATAATTTTTATTTATACACACACATCGCATTTTCCAAAGACCAATATATTAAGAATCATTTCATCTTACCATAACATTATGTAAGTTCAACATGGATGCTCCAACTTCATTTGGGATACTTCACATATAAGGATCCTACATCTTGACACCATCTCCAACCGATTCCCTAAATGAAATAAAAGAAAAACTCATGGGAACATGGGGGACAAAAGAAAAACTTAGTTTCTTCCAATAGTGCTTATCTCAAATTCCTTGTGTCATTTCCCATCTAGCTTCAGACTCACAATCCCATCTGATGTACCCATTGCTGGTGACATCATTTCTTGCATGTGCAGATAGTAAATATCATTATATTTGTTTTTGTAGATCAATGGGTCTTCTTAAATAGATATTAGAAAGCAAAATTAAGGTACAAAGCAATGTCCACATCTAACTGAGTGTTTTTAGTCAATCTGTTTCAACATAAATGATCTACACTAAGTATCAGTAATACCATTTTGATAGAAAGCATGAGAGCATTCAAGCTATACAAAGTGTGTAAGAGAAAAAAAATTGAATATTATAGCTTTTTTCTTTTTAAGATGCTTATGAATGGTGTATTTGCTTCTTAAATATTAATGCATAAAAGGAAACCATCATGTGATACTGAAACATACTCATTGCATATATATACATATATGCTAGAACATATATTCTAGTCTTGACGATTTTGTACATTGAAGCTTCATTCATAAATTTTCCAGGTATACTCTGTGGCAAAAATATAGCAATTTTTACACACTCTCCTCTCTCTCCTCTCCTCTCTTTTCTCTTCTGTTCTGTTCATTCTCTTCTCTTCTCTCTCATGCACACACACACACACACACACACACAAACATACACCTATCTTACAAGTCAAATTTATTGCAAAAAATTATACTGCAATCACATAAAACATAATGAAATCACATTTATTCACTAGCCCAGGTCTCTCCCTTTAATAGCTATGTTACAGTAGAATCCTTCATTACAATAGAATCCGCTACCAAAAAAAAAAAAAAAAATTATTAAATAAACTCTTGGTTATGCAAATCACACTAATGAAAATACTGAAAGCTTGATTGTAAGAAACGTCTCAAGTCTAAGAAGGCATGTCATCATGATCAACTTTAAATGAGTCACTTTAGAACTAATGCTGTTGCTTGACTTTCCTGATGGCTTCTTGGATTTCTATTTCTGCCCCCCCCCCCCCCAAGGCACTGCAATTGTGCTGGATGGCACAAGTGAGTCTCTCTTCCCAACAACTACACATGTAAATGAATTCACTGGGTCTGTCCAATAATCCTGACATATGAAGGTCTCGGACCCTGGGGCTGCAAGACGAGCACTCAACCCACTGAGCCATGGAGCATCCCCTTAACTAAATTCTTTGACCACGGCATTTCCCCACTTCTCTGTGTTCACACCGTCATCTCCTGCATCTCCTGCAATGGTAGCATTGCTTTGGAACACAGTTTGGGAAGTAGAATATAGGGTTCTCTCTAAAGCCTCTTCAGCTCCAGGATTCTGTAATTTCAGAGAGCACTGTCTAATACCTTAGGACCAAGTGGCAGGACAGGGAATTGTCCCTTGAAATAGCTCCCATTGCTTGTGCATCTCTGGTGCTCGGGGGCAGCACATTCGGGGGCCAGGTGGTGGAGAGCCATGGAGAATGGGCCATGTCTCAGATCCTGGATGCAGTGAGCACCACATTAAAACACTGTGTGTGTGTGTGTGTGAAGCGCTCCCTGGGAGGTACTAGGTACTTACCGCCACTTCATTTTTAGGTCAATGAGCACAAGGGGAAATTTTCTTTTGGAAGGAAAAGGAGGACCACAGGAATTAGCTTCCCACCCTATGCACAGTGCGGTGCCAAACGCAACACACGAAGTTATGCAAGTGCAATTTGGCAGAATTAGGGAGCTTTACATTGGAAGACAGCCAGAATGGAAATGTCGCGCCTGAAGTAAACATTAATGTTTCATTTTATGGAGATGCCCCTGCTTTTAGCAGAGCACTCCCCAGATTCTCCTCAACTTCCCGCTTCTTGTTTGGCTATCATCTGTCTCTTATGGGCAAATCGTCACAGTTCCAGGTGGTAGAAATAACGTCCATACTTAGAGACCTCCCAGTGTCCCCAATCTGCAGAATGTAAGTTCTGGATTCTGTGGCGGACTTGACCGCAGTGAGTACAGCCTAGAGCTCAAGAACGTCTAAAGGTCATATTCAATGCTGACCCTGCAAGAACGCACCTAACTGCAGGACAAACAGAGCGTCTGTCTGAAAGATCAGGACAGGAAAACGAGAAACGGCGACAGGGGCAGCTACAAAGATCCACTGAGGTGCTGGAGACAGAGGTGAGGGCGTCTGCGGGCATCTGTCATAGAATGCCTAGGTGTCTCTGGTGTGAGGGCAACATTTTAAAACCTGTTAAGTTGGATCTGACAGGACCTCCAGTCCTCCGGGAACTAGCAGCTCCCTTAACCACACAGGACAAGGAGTCCCTGATGCTTCAGGGAGGCTGAACTGCTGTGAGGGCACCAAAGAAGAGGAGAGGGGAGAGGAGAGGGGCGGAAAGGGGAGAGCATTAGAGATCTGGGAGAGAGAAGATAGGGAGGGCCACTCAAGCCAGTGAGGGAAACTCAAGGAAAGAGGACGACAGGCCCTCGGAACCCAGCGCACGACAATCAATGCCGGAGGCTGAGATGAGAACCACTGACAAGCAAAGGGGAAGAGCAGGGGCTGGGACATAATAGGAGGCTCCCGCCATCATTCGGTGACCGCTGTGGGACAGCCTGCCCGTGTCCAGCCCCAGCGCCCCGCTGCTCTGGTAGCTGCGCGTTACCCTAGTTCAGTGCTCATGTGTGCCAGTCCCTTTCGCGGGCCCATCCAGTCACTGAGGTTTGCACAGTGAGTGTGCTGCATCTGTTCGGAAATCACTAGAATGAAAGAGAAACACACCCGCGAGACCAGGGGAGCGGGGACAGGGCAGGGCAGGGGATGGTACTGATACAGAAAAACAGAAATAGCCCCAACGTTAGAAGAGAGGAAGCAAAGGAAAGAAGAGCTCCTCCTGGCAAGCTATCACATTTTATTGTCACTGTAAGCCAATAGAGTGGGTGAACGGATGGGCAAAGAAATGGGCTGAGTTAGAAAACAATACAGGTCACAGGTGAGCTCTAGATGTCATTAGAATAACTCAAATACTGTGAACAGATGCGAATAGAAGGGTCAGAGTAGTAAACAGCAGAACGTGTGAACAGAAGGAAAGAGAAGAGACATCTGGGCAGGAGAATCAAGGGGGTGAGAAATGCCTCAAGATATAAGGACTTACATTGCCTCATCATTTATACCCATATTCTCTCTTCACCACCCCCCCACCCACTCTCTCTCTCAAAGACACAGATACAGACACACACACAACTATGAATCCCAAGATTCAGCCTATTGAATATATCTTGCCATTTTATGCATATATATATATACACACACACACATACTGACCATATATCACATATATATGTGAATAGCTGACTAGTTCACTTCTTTTAAATTTTTAATAGCAATGAAGTTCTGTGACTATTTATTTATAAATGGCCACACTGCTTTATGGCAATTTTCAAAGCCTAGAAGAGAGCATAAATGTCATCTAGATGTAGTGAAACATAAAAGACATTTTGGACATTAGAGCTCAGTCTTTTAATACATACCAAACTCTAAAAAATGTAGTTATGTGATGGCAATAAGAGTGAGGGTAAATATAGGGTATATCTCAAAGATAGAAATGGTACTCCTAAAGTATTTTCAGTGCTAAATTCTATGTTTGCAACAATTGAATTTTAAATCTTTACTGCTGGTCGTAAGATTTTCAGTATAAGCAAATTAGATTCTTAAAAATACTCAGAATCACATGTAATACAAATACTCTCTTTAGAATAAAAAAGTGTGTAGAAATTCTACTTTAGTGAATTTATCCTTGATAGTATGCAGAAATTTGACTAAATCATATTTACTTTTAATTATGAAAGGTCAAAAAGTTAAAACAACTTAAATGTTCATCATTGGAGAACTGGTTAAAATATATCGTGGCACATTCATCCCTTAGAAAATGTTATTACCTAAAGTGTGTGTGTGTGTGTGTGTGTGTGTGTGTGTGTGTGTGTGTGAGAGAGAGAGAGAGAGAGAGAGAAAGAGAGAGAGAGATAAATGTATAGAAAAAATATAGAAGTACCTCAAATGTTAAGTGTGGCCATCTGTGAGTATAGAAAAAAATGTGCAACTACCATTTAAAATATTTTCATATTATCTTTTTTTTTCCTGTGAGCATATGTTACATTTAGAATTTGCAAACATTTTATTAATACTTCAAATAATATAGAGGTAGATATAACTTATAAATAAGTTTATAAATAAACAACTTCTAAGTTCACCATACAAAAAAAAATTATGTAAATTAATGGTGGTTGAATGAGCAAAACTGCTCATATTTCTAGAATATGTTGATATAAATGAAACAGACTGACTAATCTCCTCGTTCCTCTACACATTCACACAATAAACCTTGAAGTAATATTCACTACATGTCAGATTACTAATCTCCAGGTAGACAGAGATGCAAGAAGCAGCATATCTGTCTTTCAGGAAAGCCATGAAGTTAGAAAATGACAGAGAAAGATATTGCTTCTCTAGATTTTGTCAGCTAGGAAGCATTTTGATGTTGCTAATAGTACAAATGCAAGTATAATAGCACTGTTAGGCTAGGTATAACTGAAGTAGGCATAATTCTCTAGATGGCACTCCAATCTAACAGCCATATTATTCCCGTCAGGAGTCCAGTCTACAGCAAGAACTGAACCAAGTGCTAATGTAGGTCTTTCTTTCCCTACTTCATTTTCTCATTCTGGCAGACAGCCACTTGGCTTCATAGCTCCCCGCAGCCAAGTGCGGACTCTTAGGCAAACCGTTGCCCTGGCATAGTCTGGTGATTTCTGTATTTGAAGTTTATCTGGTTCAGGATTTCATAGCCAGGGGATATCTGCAAAGTAATCCATAAAAGATAGCCCCCGATTGTATTTTGCATGTTTACCGAAAAGGAGTAAATGAATCACAGGAATCATCCATATCCTCTTCTGGGGTCTCAGAGAAAGATATGTCCTTAAACCACAATTTATCATCTTAGAGACTCCTGCAACCCCAGAGGAGCTATTTATCATCTCAGTGTAAATGTAGCCCAGCAAAGAGAAAATGGGTCTTCTGTAATGAAATGTCTGAAAGTCAGAGCTATAAACAACGGTGTGGAGAGTTCTGTGCTGAGTTTACACAGACTCTAACCATCCTTCAAGGGGAAGAAATCAATGACTGCACAAAAGTCAGCCACTGAACCTCAAGAGATGCCTCTTTGTCTGCGACTTGCTTTTCTAGTGGCTGTCTCATTCTTGATCAGGTTTTCTCCCCAGGGAGCATTAATAGGCTAACAGCGAAAGAAGTCTGTTTTGTTCTCTAAACCAGCAGGATCAAAGCATGCTCTGTGGAAAACTTAATACAGACTTCTCATGTCTTCCAAGGGCTGTCATCCCTCTACCATAACTTGATGCCACACTGGAGTTTTTCCCAAGCTCTTCAAAACAGTTAACAAGCTTTAAATATAGATAGATAGATAGATGACACATAGATAGATAGATAGATAGATAGATAGATAGATAGATTGATGACAGATAGATAAATAGATAGATGATACATAGATAGATAGATAGATAGATGATAGATAGGTAGACAATACAACAAAAACAAACAAACAAACAAACAAATGCAAACCCCACAAAGTTCATCTGGTTCTAGGAATTAAAGAGTATACCATCTAATAATCAATATTAGGGGTGGAGAAGGAGCTATTTATATAATAGTTATTTTCTAAAATGTAACTTTCATAAATATATTAGTCAATATTTACCAGGTACTAAGCCCTATCTTATGCACTTTACCTTTATTTAAAATGTTCAATTCTCACAACAACCTCAGGAAGTTGGGACTAGTGTTAGTCACGGATAACTATAAAGGAAACTAAGGTGTAAAGAATTTAAGACTAAGTAATTTGTCCGAAGTCATACAGGTAGAAAATACATGTCTTCATTCTCCTATTCTGATTAAGAATTCCTTATTTCAAGTTATTTGGTGATTGCCTGAGGGAAGGGGAGGAGCAGGGAGGGAGAGAGGGAGGGGAGGTGGGAGAGGGCACCAGCATTATGGACACACTCAATGGTTTGGTGTTTACCTGGAGAGGAGGGAGGAGCGGGGAGGGAGAGTTGTGGGGGGAGGCGGGAGTGGGCACCAGATATATGGTGTTGGAGGGGGACCTGATTCTGGGAGCTGGGCACATAATGCGATGCATGGGTGATGTGATGTGGAGTTGTCCATTGGGAAACTGTCTGATTGTTACCAACCAATGTCACCCCATTAAATTTAACAATAAAGTATAATAATATTAAAAAACAAACAAACAAACAAAACAAAAGAATTCCTTATTTCTGAACCAAACTTGGTCAAAACCTTCTGCCTTTACTTCTTAAATGTTCTTAATGTATAAAAATCAAGCAACATAAATGTCAGGTTATTTCCTTTTCGTTTTCTTTCATATGTACTTAGTAGAAAGCTAAAATTATTGTGCGTATGTAAGATTTCCCACATTTACTATGAAATGTTTCAAGCATAAAGTTAAAAAAATTTTATAGTAAGCACCCAAATACCAATAAGTACATTTCACTATGAACATTTTACAATATGTTTATCACATGTCTATCCATCCATTATATACAGTTTGCATCCTTCTATTTTAGTTTTCTTTTTTATGTTACTACGGAATTTTTGTTGTGTCAATCCATTTTAATAGTCTGCCAGGCTTTCTACACATTCCTGAATGCAGTTCATTCTCCTTATCTTACTTCACATCTTATCTTACTTTAATTCTAAACATAATTTACTTTTCTTTAAAGATTTATTTTTATTGTTTTTTTGACAGAGAGAGAGGCAGACAAACAGAGAGAGAGAAGGGGGAGGGCCCAGAGCTGTCTCCATGGTTGACAGCATTAGTTTTCCATATAGTTTCACTCCACAGGTGGGTACAGGGCTGTGCAGGGCAGGAACTAGGTCGGGAGCCTCTCACATAGGCCCCGGCAAGAACCCAGCTCAGCACATGGGTCCACATGGGCTGGGGCTCGATCCTCCATCTCTGGGGCTACAAAGCGAGAGCTCAACCCACTGAGCCATCCCCACTTCCCCTCATTTACTTTTCTTCAAGAGCTTTATTCACCACTCATCACACCATGCTTAGGCCTCATCCTGAATTGTGCCCCCTTGAATCTCTAGAACTGTTCTAGGTACATAAAGATGACTGCAAATAAATGCCTGTAGATTGATAGTGGCCTTGATCTGGATGGCAGAAATAGAGCAAGGCTGTAAGGAATTATTATTATTATGGTATTATAATCTCTTTAATACTGAATCAGGATTACATTAACCACTACCTAAATACCAACAAATCCTAATTATCTCATTTGTAAATATAAACATTAAAAATTTACCGATAAATGTATTATAATATCCCTAAGTAAGGTTTTAGATAATTAAAATTCTGTAGTCTGTATGGGCAAAGACTGGTATTCTTACCCTTTACCTAATCTTATACCTCTAGTTTAGGGAATATCAAAAAATCTGTAATTAGAAAGAAAAGTGAGTGTGCTACTAATCCAGTGTTTTAATCCACATAGAAATCTTTTCTAGGTGATTAAACATGATCAATAATATTCAATTATCTTCATTTAACTAAAAAAATTATTTAGCATCGATTCTGTACAGATACTCTGCCAGGCACTAGAGGTAAAAAGATAAGTAAATTCATACAAGGACCTTATACCATGATGGAAAGTTAGTGAGATATCACAGTCAGTCCAGAAGTTATAAGGAAGTTCACAGTGTTGGTACTGGAGAACGGAATGGGGTCCTTCACCCAGCCCCCGGCATCTGCGAGTGGCACAAGAAATATGCCAAGCAAGCTTCCTATAGTGGTGAATGAGCCTAACCTTCAAGTCTAAATAGGAGCTGATGAAGGAACAATGTACAGGGTGACCTTCCCAGAGTGTGGATTTGAGTGAAACTATTGAGGCAAGAATCACCATGATGCACATGGAAAACTCAAAGCAGTTCTTCTCTTCTCATCTAGTTTGAAATAAGGAAGATGTGAATGAAGAACAGGCAGAGCACGATCATGTAGCACCTGGTGTGCTCTATTGTGGAGTCTGGGCTTTATTCAGTAGGAATAAGAAACCACAAAGGGGGAAGCTGGGATGGCTCAGCAGGTCGAGCGCTTGCTTTGCAGCCACAGGGTCCAAGAATTGAATTCTGGCCCCAGCCCATGTGAACCCATATGCTGAACTGGGGTGAGCTTCCCATGTGGGAGGCCCCCAGCCCAGTTCCCACCCTGCATGGTCCCCGCCCACCTGTGTGGAATGAAACTGCCAAAAATTAATGGCATACAACTATGGAGACTGCTCTGGGCCCTCCCCCTTCTCTCTGTCTCTGTCTGTGTGTGAGTGTGTCTCTCTCTGTCAAACACAAAAAAATAGGGGAAGCTGGGATGGTTCAGCGGGTTAAGCGCTCACTTTGCAGCCCCGGAGACCGAGGATCAAATCACGGTTCCAGCCGATGCAGACCCATATGCTGAGCTGGGGTGTGCTCCCAGTTCAGTTCTTGCTGGGGCCTATGTGGGAGGCTCCCGGCCCAGTTCCTGCCCTGCACAGCCCCGCGCCTACCTGTGGAGTGAAACTATATGGAAAACTAATGCTGTCAACTATGGAGACTGCTCTGGGCCCTCCCCTTTCTCTCTGTCTCTCTCTGTCTGTTCCTCTCTCTATCAAAACAAAACAAAACAAAACAAAAACAATAAAAATAAATCTTAGAAAAAAAACACAATAAAATAAATCTTAAAAAGAAAGAAGATAGGAGTGACAAAGTCAAATTCTCCTTTTATTTTTATTTTATTTCTTTTTAAGATTTATTTTATTGTTTTTGACAGAGACAAAGAGAGACAGAGGCAGAGAGAGACAGAGAGACAGGGGAGGGCCCAGAGTCTCCATAGTTGTATGTCATTAGTTTTTCAACATGGTTTCGTTCCACACAGTTGGGTGGGAGCCGAGCAGGGCAGGAACTGGGCTGGGGGCCTTCTGCATGGGAGGCACACTCCCTTGAGCCAGGGGCCCAACTGGGGGTCAAGAACCAAACTGGGGGCCTCCCGCATGGGAAGCACACCCCAGTTCAGCATATGAGTCTGCAAGGGCTGGGGCTGGGATTCGATCCTTGATCCCCAGGGTTGCAAAGCCGAGAGCTCAACCCTCAGAGCCATCTCAGCTTCCCCCAAATTCTCCTTTTAAAAAGATGATTCTAGAGACAGGAAGACTAGCTAGAATAATTTTGCAATAGACCGTGAGAAGCATTGGGGGCCAGGACCAAGTAGTATCAATGGCGATGGATATAAAGAAATAAAGCAGAGATATACAGGTCATATTTGGTGATGCCATAACCTCTAGGGTTAGTAGTTTAGTGAAAATAAATTTTGAGGTAAATTGAGTAGACATGCTATAAACTCCACACATACAGTAGACTAGAATAGCAGCATGAAGGTTCTGGAAAGAAGCTATTTCCCATGCAGTTTGGGGACATCTTTTTCTCACTAACACTGGTACTTCCCACTAATGACCAATGCTGTGGTCTGAATGATTGTGTCCCCCTCAAATTCATATGCTGAAATCCTAACCCCAAAGGTGATAGTATCTGAAGTTGGCATCTTTGGGAGGTGATTAGCTTATGAGAGAGGAGTGCTTATGAATGGAATTAGTGCCTTTTAAAGAAGCCCCCATCCCCCCACACAAATATATGGTGATGGAAGAGAAACTCAGGGTGGTGAGCACACAATGCCATGCAGAGATGATATATAATAGAACTGTACACTTGAAACCCATACTATTTTGCTAACCAATGTCACCCCCAACAAATTTAATACATACATTTTATAAAACGAATTAAATATAAATTTAAGCAGTCTCCCCTCCCCAAAGCTCTTTAGCTCACTCCACATGAGACGCTACAGAGAGAAGATGGCCGGCTAGCAACGAGGCAGTGAGCTCTCACTAGACATGGAGTCTGCTGAAACCATGATCAGACTTCCCAGCCTCCAGAATGTGAGAAATAAAATTGTGTGGTGTATAAGTCACCCCGTTTATGGCACTTGGTGTTACAGGAGCAATAATGGACTAACTCTAAGACAATCAAGAATACAAAATTTAAAAAGTAAGTGTCAGACAGTTAAATCATCTGCATGGAGCTACCTTCTCATTTTGTGTATCAAAAATAGCGAAAGTAAACAGGGCATGAGTTTTAATCTCATATTAAGTAAGTAGATTTCGAATTTTATTTAAGAGAATCAAAAATGAATGTAGAAATTTAAAAGCCAACAATATTTCTTTGCCTCAGTAAGTCATAAACATAAGAAGTTAGTTACATAAAATTATGACTTGATTATTTTTATTCAAACCAGAGTGTTCAGATCAAAACACTGAAACCAATTAATGAGATCATAATTACTCTTGACTTCTTCTTTTTCAAAGAAATGAACCAAGCTTGTCCAATCCTTGGTCCATGGGCCGCATACAGCCCAGAATGACTTCGAATATGGTCCAACACAAATTCAAAAACTTTCTTAAAACATTATGAGATGTTTTTGTGTGACTTTCTCTTAGTTCATCAGCTATCATTAGTGTTAGTGTATTTTATGTGTGGCCCAAGACAATTCTTCCAACGTGACCCAGAAAAGCCAAAATGTTGAACACCCCTGAAATAAACTAATATCAGGATTTTACTTGAAGAAAATTTAACAAAATAAGCAAGTTCCAAAGTATACCCAGGCATAAGAAAATTCATTCTAATCACCTACACACTTAAATCACTAGATAATGAGGATTAATATTCAGAATCATGATTCTGTGTCATTGGAAGTTTTGTAATGAGGTGATTTAATTATTACTACTACATTATCCTTCCTAAAGAAAGAGCACTTAAAAATGCTCTTTTAAAAAGCCTTACTCAATGAAAGTCAAAATAATAGATTTTCCTGCTTAACCTACCATTAATTGAATTATTTAATGAGAACATCTCAAACTATTTTTTTAATCACTTAGGTGCCCTTATTTGTTTGCAATATATTAAAACACTTTAATTTTTATAAAATGTCCTCAACAAACGGAAGTAATGATTACATTATTCTGATCAAACAAGAAGTAACGATGTAAAAGGGGGGAAAAAATATATATATATATATACCAGTTGTTAAAGTGTTCTCAGGCCTAAATTTGTCTTAAGGGTTACATGGGGAAACTGAAGTATGAATTTCTCTGGACAGTATGTTTATGTGAAACAAAACTTGAAAACTGCCAAAATCAATCTGAATGACTCTAGCTTTATCCCACTTGTGTGTAAAACCCACAAACCTATTGATTTAGGTGATCTCTGGACAGATGAAACTCCCAACCCTTTCAGCCTCTTCTCCAAAGTCTGACCAGAGGAAGTTGAAAGGTTATTTTCTCTCAAGCTTCCGCTGAATGAATGTCCTTATCCTGTGAAATCAAGAGGTCAAATACAATGACTAGAGCATGGAATGCAAGGTTTAGGGGAAAAGTATAAGGCAGGTTGAGATGCGGTATAGGAATCAAGATCCTGTTGCCTTTGAAAGACTACCAACAAAGGGTTGGAGGATCACATGAGGATATGTAGGAGAGCTACTCTTATTCTTCAGATGTGGACTGATTTCCAAATTCTCCTTTATATTTATCTCATATGATCTGTATATCAACCTTGTCAGGTAGGCATTGGGGATTTTTTTCCCCAGATGAAACAAGGTGGGAGTCAAAACTAGCATTTAAACGAGCAGCCCCATATGCTGGTTATATATGAATCCTCACAATCACTGTGTAAGGCAGTACATATTTAGTATCATTCCCATTTCATAAATGAACTGATGCATGGAGCTACCAAATGACTGAGTAACTTAAATCACTTAGTATGTAATAAAGTTAGGGTTAAAAATCTAAGTATCTAGACTTGTAGTGGTGAGTGTGTGTGTGTGTGTGTGTGTGTGTGTTTTCTAGTATACCACATTGCTTCCCAAGAGAGATTTTAATATATTCCTTAGGATGAAATGTTTTCAATGTTAGGAAAATAAGAGCCAAATGCAGAGCAATGTAAAAAAAAAAGGAGGGAGTATATTTGCTTGGCCGTTATCTGAAGGGGGTGGACTATAACTAACTTACTGATTCGTTAAATTGACCCTTCCCTTGATCTTGAGGAATACAGGAGCTAACACGTATGGAAAGCTGAGTATATGCCAAGTGCTTGTTATCAGCATTATTCTTTAAGAATTTTACCCACTTTATAAAGTAAAAAAGTAAGGCACTCGTCCATGGTCGTGCAGCCTGTGTGCTGTGGGACAGGGCTATGCCTCCAATCCCAACCACCTTGCAGAAAAATCTGCTATGACAGAGGCCCCTCCAGAGCTAGGTCCTGTTGTGACTTGCCTTGTGTTATCCATTTTGAGGACTCAGTGCCCCGATTTCACACTTTAACAAGTCGAGAGTTAAGAACCTAGTTCTTGTACCTAACACGGTACCCAAACAATTATTTTTCTGACTGACTTAGAAAAATGTCATGAGTTGAAGCCTAGAAAAATCAACTAAAAGAATATTGGAAGGAAAATAAAAGCTGGGGAGTAAAATAACATTCTACCATGAGGCCAAGCACCAGTTCCTCTGGGGACAAAGAAAATGAGAAAACCGAAGCAAGAAGGACAAAGAATTCTGTTTCATTTCTGAACATAAAAGGAAGAACAATAAAACCAAATGTGACCCAGGGCATTCTGCTACATTTCAGTTCCCTTTCCCCTTTGGAAAGACAACCCAGTTTCATGGGCTGATCATGTTATAACCATTTAATTCTCAACTTCTTGCCACCAACATCATCCAGCTATGCTTTATCACCTTATATTCCTCTTGGCCACAAGATCAACTATTAGTCTAAGTTGGTAGCAGAGACCCAAGAGAAAAATCATATAACCCATGAACACAGTTTTATCAGAAAGGGTGAGGATTTATTTCTGATAGACTTGAAGAAAACAGGTGTTTTCATATCGCTCAAAATGTAAGATGTGTGGTACACAGTGTTTCTTTTCCTCACCTCTTGAGCTAAAAAAAGAGTTGGATGGTAGATCGGTGGATTAATAGAGATTAAGGAAGACTCATGCAATTTCTTGATCATTTTCCAATATGTTTTAGGAAGAAAGCTTTTACAAAACTCAAAATTATTCTAAGTCTACACTGCTTTGCTTTACGCAAATAATATGCATGCACTAATAAAGTCACACTCAGCAAATTGACTGGGATTTAACTCTGAAGTTTGTGCTGCTTTGACAACCCAAAATAGTGTTTTTAGTCATACTTTTATCTAAACATTGCAATGGACTAATACAATCAGTAAGAATATTAAAAAATTAGAAACAAATTTGCAACATTTAACGGATATGCCACATATCACAGCGGGGCTCTTGATATACAACTCATAAGTGCTTCACTGAATAAAAAACCTTTTAGACTTACAGAAAATAGACATACTAAGTTTTAGCTCTAGAATTGGACTATGAGGTTACTCTCTTTCTCAAATACTGGAGTAATTGGGTGGCTGCCTCTCCCTTTCCCTTGTTACAAAGCTTGGGTCCCCTTTCATCCTCTTACAATGGATCAGAAGATGAAGCAAAACTAGTCCCAAGTGACTGTTCCAGAGCTAAATCTCAAGAACAGCTTCTTCAAGTGTCTCCGATTAAAGTAGAAATCCCATTGCAAGGAGACTAATGTTTACTATCTACCTTACCTATAAGACTAAACATTTCTGGAAGGTAAAAATAATGTTGCAGTCACTTTTGTACTTCCACAGCCCATGGCAGGGTCTGGCATATAATAGAGTGGTAACATATGCATTTTGGATAAATCAGGCATCCCTATTTATGTATAAACTCAGGGAATATATTAGATTGCTTACATCCCTTTTAGATATTAAACTTCATGCCCTTATGATTCTGTAACTAATTTCTTTTTCAAAATAGAGAATGTATACATTCCCTTTATGTTTCTTGGTGCTAGCATTAATTTTTAATTTTAAAAGCACAATTCTAGCAAAGCTGATGACGTCTTGAAAAAAAACTGGGCATGGCAATCAGCTTTATTATCATCAAACCAGAACGCAATGTGATTGAGCCATGTGCCTATGCATAACAAAGCATAACATAGTAGAAAATTACTTATATATTAAGAGAAGAGCAACACCATGGTAAAAATAATATAACAGAATGAGTTATGTTGGAAATCCTATGAAAAGAGTTAGTTCTATATAGAGTGGTTAGGGTGTGCATCATTAAAAAGGTAGTATTTGAGCCAAGTCTTCAAAGAGAAGAGAGATACCAGAGAAAGACATTGCAAGCAAAAGTAACAGCAAGTGCACACACTTAAGGTATGTGGTACGCCCAGTGCAGGTGATTAGTCCTGAAGTAGAGTTAGAAAGAGAAATAAAAGTAGAATAGAATGTCTAAAAGGTAACAGAGTATTATAGGTCTCTGGCATTTCACATGAAAGAAATGGAGAGCCATGAGATGGTTTTGAGTTGGTGTGAAACTTAACAAAATCACTCTGGCTTCAAGGCTGAGAAGACTAGGAGGCAAAAGTGGAAACAGGGAGACCAATCAGAAGGCTGCCATAATAATCCAGTTAGGGACCAGGGTAGTAGCAGAAGGGATGGTGAGGTTGGATTTTGGGTATGTTTGCAAAAGAACTAGAAGGAGTCACTAATGAATTACTGTGGGTATGAAGGGAAAGAAGAGTCATGAATGATTCTGAGAATTTTTATCTGAAACAATTAATAGCTGCCATTAAACAATATGAAGTAGACAAGGCCCCAGGGTATCACCACAGTGGTGCATGCGTGCTGATTTTACCAGACCAATGTGGTCTCAGCTTTAACCCTTTGTGGGAGGGTTCAACAGATAATAGAAAAGATGGCATCTTCCTATAGGCTATACATGAGGCAGGCTTTACACAGAGGCAATGGATCCTGTCCCTCCAGCCCTCTTTCCGAAGCCACACAACTAGCCTTACCCGGTATGTCTATGGTGTTGCTTGAGTTCAGCCCCTTCACCAGAGACCAGGTGAGTGTTTGTGAGTGAGTCCGTGTGAGGGCCCTTTAAGAGGGCATCTGTATTTCTAACTACCTTCCCTCTCACTGGGATGAACAGAGTCCTTACTGATTTTCACAGCCAGATGCTGTGAGATCTCCTCTTCCTGGCACAGGACCCCTGGGCTGGGGAGCCCAGTATGGTGTTGAGGAGACCCCTGCCACTAAGGTGACCCTCCTAGTGTTCTGCCATTACCTGTTTAAAAGGTAATGTGGCCCCTCCTACCCATCTCAATGTGGCCTCTTCTTTATCTCATTAATTATAGGTGTTCTGTTCAGCTAGTCTTCGGATGATTCTTGAGGTTGACTGTTCTATAATTTAGTAGTAACTTTAGTGTGACCTGCGGGGCAGTAGGTATAGAGTTTAACTA
>PVKE010024892.1:0-23457 GCA_004027555.1 Craseonycteris thonglongyai
TTTCTGAGTGTTCTGCTTCCATTGTCAGTCATCTTTCAGGTACTTCACAGCTTTCCCGGTTTCTTCTCATCTATTATCAAAGTCTGTCCACTTACACAGATCTGAAATCACTGTGAGACACCTGTGGGCATGGAAGTCCCTTCATATTTTCTCACATGGTCATTTCTCTATTTTATCCTTGGATTTCCCTCTGTGCCCTCCCATGTCCCTACAACTTGGTCTCAAGTATTACTGGCCTGAAATCTCTATTCTTTGGTAGGTCTTGAGGCAATCCTATCAGAGTCAGGCAATATATTAAAGTAAATAAAAATGAAAATGATAATGACTTAGTTCTGGTTTCCTCCTTAGCTCTTTTGCAGTAAAGAATATATAGACGCCCAGTGAAAAACACCAGTCTTTTACAAATCACTCTGTTTCTTAACTTTAGCACCCCTTTTTTTGCCTCTTAAATTTTTAATCCTGGGGATGGTATTTCTTGCCAAAACAAAACAAAACAAAACAAAAAATAACATAAAAAAATATCCAAACATTGCCCATCTACCAGTTTCTCAAATAATATCCAATTCATCAGTGTAATTTCATGAGTCCTAAACCAAAATCTATTTTAAATTTCTCCATTTCTCTCATCTCTTAATCATCCCTCCAGATCAAGCCACCAAGATGTCTTGAATGAATTCAAGTAGTAAAATTTTCACTGCTTTGTCGCCATTGTCTCTGACTCTCAGTCCATTTCCAGTCTCCAACACAGCGATCTATATAACATCACTCTTTCATGTACTCATTTCCTACAGATCCATGTTTGTCCAACCTTTTTCTTCAATGTCATATCCTCCTACTTCTCCCAATCCTTACCTTGTCCCAGCCACTATGACTTCTTAGAGCAAAAACAAGCATTTTCCCACTCCAAGGTCTTTGTACCCAGTCATCTGTCTCTTCATTTGACACATTCTTTATATTCTTTCAGATCTCAGTCTATTACTTTACCTTCCCAGACAAACTTTTTCCATATCTGTGTCTACTCCTCTAGCTCTGTTATTTATTTTCTATCACTGCATTGGTTTTCATCATAGCATTTATCACAAGTTGTATATATTTTACTTACTTGTTATTTGTCTTTCTCACTGGAACGTAAGCTCAATGAGCAACGATTGATTGTCCAATTATACCATCAACACATAAAATAGTGACCAGCACAAGTTAGTGTTCAGTAATCATCTGTTTTATGAAGAAATGGGTGTGGATAAATAAATGTAAAATCTAACTTTATTTTGTGGATTTTATGCAGGTTTTTCTTAATCTGCAGCAATCAATCTTTAGCATCCTAAATCTAGACATCTTATTTTACATGCTGGTTCTAGAAGAATCTACATAGTCCAATGTTAATTCAATTAAAACATCAGTCTTACAAAAAAGTAATGATTTTCAATTACTTCTATGTTTTTTTATTTGTTTGTTTGTTTTTATCTTTCAGTTCTGAATACCTGTATATTTGGCTTGACAAATAGGTAAAACATATCTGTGCATATATACAATTATTTAAGGAACATTGGAGTTTCTTCTTTCTCTCAGTTGACACACTGCTTAAAATTACACTAGTAGAGTAAGATCACAAAAAGAAGGGAAAAGGGACAACTAATTGTCTGTTCAACATGCTTTTTGTGCCATTAAAGAACAATGGACTCTGTTTATTTCATAGAAAATGCAACCAATATTATAACATTTCACCTCAAAGGCAGAAGTATTTGGTCAAATCACAATTTGTGTTACTTTTCATTGCCATTAACAAAACAGACATAGAAAAGGCTACTCACTCTATCTGTGAACAAAAAGGAAGAAAGGATGGAACAAAGGGAGAAAAAGAGAAAGAGAGAGAGAGGAAGAAGGGGAGAGAGGGAGGGAAGGAACAAAGAATGTCAGAACGGCATGCAGGCAGGAAAGAAGGAAGAAAGGAAAGAAGAAAGAAAGAAAGAAATGAGAAAGAAAAAAAATGAAAACGGAAGGAAATAAGGAAGGCCTGTCTGCTGCCATTCCTTCTTGCTTCCATGCATATACTGTATCCCTTTATTGCACATATTGTTTCCTTACATTCTCATTTTATATTTTTATGGCGTAGATCTTGCTCTCAGAGAGTACTGAGGTAAATTGCTAAGTTCTTGGCACCAGAAAGACCTGGGGGTCGAATATCACCTGTGCCATTAAAACCAGGTGAGTGGTTCTAAAGAGTTGTGTCATCTATAAAATGCTATTACTAATATCTATCTTCTTGTTTTGAATGAACAATAGTAACATAGAACCAGAAATGTGGTAGACCTTAATTAATATTTACCTATTGATAAACACATTTCAATGAGCGAGCTAATCGTCAGAAGAAGCTTTAATTTTAATTACCAATGTAACATGACAAATCTTAGAATATCAGGCCTCACCATGGAATGTTACTGGGGTAAAGAGTAGGATTCTTTAGGTCTCTCAATTCTTCTCAAGCCCTTCTCTACACATTGCTTCAACCTAACTTCATGAAAGCAACTGAACCTAAAGCAGGAATTGTGTTACTTGGGAGGTCCTTCACAAATCAAATGTAGTTAATGGGCTAACTCTTACTTAAGAAGTCATATGTTTGATTATATGTGTGATCAGAGTTGACTGCCAGTCACAGATTGTGAGTCTCATTGATTCATTTCAAAATTCTTGCTGGGATAGTAGAGATTTCTTGCCTCAATGAAGACAAGTATACAAATGTTTATGGCTGGTGGACCCAATTTATACTCTTGCTTTTCTATATTGTTTTGAGCAGGGATACAATAAGAATGGCAGTGTAAGGTGAGCCATGCTGTCATTCATTTATAGTACTTAATTAAACGTACTGTTCTTGTGCTTTATCTGTTATTCTTGGCCTCTAGAGACACTGGGCAGTATGGGGTTTTAAGTCACAATTCCACTCACTAAGTGTGTGCTGGAGCTTGTAATAAGTTTGCTAAAGCCTTTCACACCTCTACTTTCCATAGAAGATTCATTTACCTTTCTGAAACAGAACAGAGCTGTTTTTAGATTTCCCTGATTTCCACAGACAAGACACTCTTGGGGGCCCGTGGTAGAAAGTGTTTGCTAAGGCACATTCTTAGCTGACTGGCTGATGGGGGAATAGGGAAAAGCAGCTAGAAAGCCCATGTCCTATATGCTTCATCCCAGCTTCAGAGTTATTAATTGTACATCACAGCATTCTCTTTTCTCTAAATACATGTCTAACTCCTTTATTAAAACTTCATGCTAATTACTTCCATTGCATCCCTGATGAGTTGATTCCATATGCAATGTATTAATTACTCTCTCTGAAAAGACTCTCACATAAATTCCTCTGGTGTCTGTCCCTTATTGCTTCTTAAAATCATGTCCCCTCATTCTTTTACTTGATGATAACTTACTCTCATTGTTTTCCCTCCTGCTCTACCTTCATTTTGACATAGAAATCATATTAGTAAAAGAGATTTCCAATAAAACACTGCCAAAAATGAGTCCATATCCTTGCATATATTCCTCGATTTCAGCAAACTACCAGGTCTGCTGGACATTTTTTGATAGGCTACTACTGCCTCCCTAGGTCTTTGAAGGCTTATGGACCTGAGTGACTGAGACCAGAATCTTGGGTCAGCATAATTTAATATAATCGTCTTACATTACGAATGGAAGAGTAGGTGGCTAAAGCAAGAAAGGAGGAAGGAAGCACGAGAGCAAAAGAAAGACTGATGATAAAAGGAAGAACTCTTCCTGATGAATAACATCCCAGATGCTTTACTTTAGAAAGGCATGAACCAGCTATTGAAAATCCTCAGAATGGTCATAGCACAACACATGTTCTCTGTACATGCTTACGATGGTTATCACCATATACAAAACTTTCTAGGAAGAGCTCAGTTCTGGAAAGAAAAAAAAAATACACACACACATACACACACACATATGTATATAAACATTTTCTTGCAATTTACCATTTTCCTTAAGTCTCACAAAATGTCTGTGATATTTGACTTGTCATGACTTGATATTTGATAGGTCAAAGACTTGTAGACTTCCTAATGATTCAAACTGGATGTTTACCTCTACTGTATATAAATAATTTTGAAAGGCTAAGAGCAAGTCTGCATTTCTCTTAACTGTCCATGTGGCTTGTCAATATGACACATTTTTTTGACATTGGAAACTTTAAAATGTTTGGGAGACCATTATTCTGAAGACTTAATTGACATTTGATGTCATAGTAATACAGGTTAAAGTATAAATACTATTTCTTGGAGCAACCAATACTGGTTGATCAGCATGTGCCCAATAAATCCAGAGAATATTCTAGCTATAGTTACATGGAAAGTGATTCATACTTACTCTTCTCATTCACTTAAGCACCACAGAAAATTATCAGTCATCACTGCACATGACTGAGATAGATAGAGAAGTACAAATACCAGAGAAACTCAAGCTTTGAGGAAAACATGGCCTTTAAGAACTAAGAATATGTAAAGGAACTATACAGAAGTCACAACACATGGGTCTTATCTCTTACTTAACTTAATCACTTTCAGCATCAATTCTATAATCTATAAAATGAAAACAATGTTTTCCTTACCAATATTTTAAGAATCAATTTTTTAATAATCATAATGATTAAATGCTAGAAAACTGAATTATTATTATCATTCACATCAGTCAATTTTGCTACTGTCTACTTGAAGATTAATTCCATATTATTGTCCTTTTCTCCTTTATTTTGGAAGTAGAGATGCAAATTATTTCATTCCAGATATCTAATGTTTGATTCCATTCTATTCTACTTGATTTTGTTGTATTCTAATCTCTTGTATTCTATTCTGTTCTCTCATATTCTATTTTATTCTATTGTATTCTATTTTATTCTTTTGTATTCCACTCAATTTCACTCCACTCCACTTCACTTCACTATACTCCATTCCATTCCATTTGATTCCATTCCATTTTTCTATTCTATTTTACATTTTGATATTTTCTTTATGAAGTAACTATTCTCATTGGGTACCTACATTCTGTAAATCTATCCTAAGAAACATAGAAGCCTTTTGGAAATATGACATTTTGAAATTCACATTTAATTACATGGAAATAGTTCTCAATCTACTCTGTGAAATAACTAGACACTTAAAACACCTCCCCAAAGATCTGCATCTCAAAACATGAGTCTGCCTTGAAGAAGCCCTTCATAAGAACTTGGGTCTGGAAATGGGATCACCGGTGCTTTATTGATGTTGTATGCCCAAGGCAGCCTTTGAGAAATATTTTCCATGTTGTATTTCACTATTATAACTCCATCATGGTCAATTAGCAAGACAGACTCCTGGCTTTTAGGCTTGAAAATGAGGCTTCTTGATTATTTATGTTTCTAAGATGTTATTGAGTAATTCGGCTTAGTAAAGAACTTTGATGTGTTCCATCATGATGACTGTAAATCCAGGTGTTAATACTCTCAGATGGCCCATCACCTCGCTGGAGATACTTTATAAAGCGGCCATTAACCGACTGTATATGGTGATGTAAACTATACTGCTAGCTGAACTTCCCATTATCAAGAGTACCACTGTGGAGGTGGAGGATATTATCTAAGTAGGGACCAGCCATGATCATAAAGAAACCATGGAAACAAAGATTTCCCTTTACACAGTGAAAAGTGTATATGCATAAAGTATCAGGCATAAAAGGTACGTATAAAGGGAAGTTTGATATGTTGCATTATAAAATTAGAAGGACAAATTGCTTTCACACTCCAGGCATTAAGCAAATGTGGGAAGCAGCAGCTTCTGATGATGCTGGTTTGTCCCAGAGGGTGTTCAGTGATTTTCCCTTTGGCAAATCTAACATCACAAAGGACTGAAGTAAGACTCAGGAAACAAAGGGAGTTTGTGCTTCCACCTATAAATACACCCAGTAAAGCATCTGACATTATAAATATTTGGGTCAAAGTTGTCACTTGGTTTTATGCCTTTGGTGGTTAGAGAAAAAACAAACAAACAAACAAACAAACAAACAAACAAACAAACAACAACCAAAAAAAACCAGTGTCCTAAGCAAAATGGCATGTGGAATAATGGAGTAGTGAACAAAGGCTAGACTGAGAGCCTAGAAGTATGGATTCCAGTCAGTTCTTCCTTTCAGAGTAAGTAGCTATTAATATTAGCGGCTTATTACACTATGGGGCTCAGTTTTTACTTAGTTGAGGTAAGTTGGATTGATAAAGACCAGGCTTTCATGTGCTGTCATTTGCCTTATCCTGTACCATAACAGATATCATTTACACACACACACATATATATATATATATACATATTTTTTTTTAATTATGAACCCCAACATGGCATCTACATAGTGCTATATGGGGCAGCTGCAGACCCTGTGAACAGAATTGGGATATAAAAGAAAACAATAAAGTATAGGCCTGTAAGAGGTGGCTCCACTGTCTTTTCAGTTCCCAGGCTTTGTGGTTAGCGAAGTTACTCAATCTAATACCCACACAGGAATCGAGGGTATTTCTGGTGGAGGAGGGCTGGGTTTCAAATATATGGTGACTGAAGGAAAACTGACTGGGTGGTAAACACAATGCAACACATAAACAATGTATTGTACAATTGTACATCTGGAACCTATGTAATTTTACTAACCAATGTCACCCCAATAAATTTACCGGTAATCATAAAAAGAAAATGAATCAAGGGAATTTCCCAACATTGTTCAACTTCTGTGTACTAATAAACCAGCATTTGTATTGGCCCATTTCAAGTTAGCACTGTCCCCTCTTTCTCTTCTTTCCTTGTTAACCTTCTCCTACTTTTCTATTAGTTCTGTCACTGGACACAGGGTTCCAAAATTTCTAACTCAGGAAAAGAAAAGTCTCCTTTTAATTTAGCCTGCAGAAGAGACTGTTATGCTGACCTAAATAGCCTGAAATATTCAAATATCTTTCATCATTAGGTGGCTTTTCTACATTCTTAACCATCAAGAACTACAGATCAGCCACTGGGCTAAATGCTGTGGGAAGTTGAGTGAGCTGAAAGTATGGTTTCTGCCTTGCCAGAGTTCATAATCTTATAGAGGAGAGAAAAATATATATGAGGGCTGAACAGAATGTATCCAGCCATGTAAACATTCTCATTATATTGACAATGGCTGGATTTTTTCTAGACATCCCTCCACAAAACACCCCCAAGAAAACATGAAGTACTATGATAATATACACTCTTCAAAATAGTATCCATCCTGCAAATTGATGACAGATTAATTTCTCTCCAGCATAGTTTATATCACATCTTCTGCCTCTCAACAGCCTTTGTGGCCTTATTTCTTATCACATGAAGTACAACCTCCTCTTCTGGATTTTCAGGACTTTCTTAACCTGGCTTCACCTGATTTACCGGTATCCAAATTTATGTCCTCGTCTTTGGCCGGCAGGTTGGAATGTCTCCAAGCCTTCGGTTATGATGTCTTTCCCAGCTTGAATATAACAAGTATGGTCTGAATCCCACCTCACCTTTCAGCTGCTTTATATATTAGAATATTACCCCATAATTCAAGGCATACATGAAATAACAATAACACAAGATGAAGTAAAAAACTTACGCCTTGAAACTTTTTCTTGATGCAGCAGACCCTAGCTTTTAATTGTGTATTTTTGGATTATGGGTTTTTCCCTTATCTGAGTGACTGTGAACTTAGCCTATAACCTCCCTAAGTCTGGTTGCCTGAGCTATAACATTAGGATGCCTTGCAGAATTACAGTGATAGCTCAAAATGATATGCTTAAAGAACTCAGAATTGGGCTTGTCTAGTAAGCATTAAATAAATACCTTTAAATCACTGCAAAAATGAAAAACTAGAATAGTGGTATCAAAACTGACTCAATGTACTGTCAACATTTTTTTGACACATAAGCAAGATTATACATTTCTTAGAATTAGAAAATAAATATTTTTAGGTTCCATGTTGCCTAGCAGAGATAGTTAATAAATATTTGACAATCGGTTAAATTCAAGATTGGAAATTCAAATTCGAGTGGCAACATAATGTAGTGGGTAAGAGGCTCTACTATGGAACTAGATTCCTGAGTTTAAATCCCACTTCTTCCACTCCCTTACTAGGAGAGTTTCAGTAAGTTATTCTTGTGCCTCAGTTTTCTTATCTGCAGGTAGGGCAATAGTATTTATCTTACTGGGTTGTTATGAGAATTATGTGCATTAAAATTGGTAATATAGAATATTTATGCTTAGCATGAAGACAAGCGAGTAGCAAGCACTATATCTATACTCATTAAATACAATTCTAAACACGCTATTTTCCTCAACGATATTTTAGTCTTTATATCTCTTCTGACTCCATATTTTTTCCCATTATCAAAATATAATTATCCTGTGTTTCATATTTGATCTTTGAATATAATTCTAATAAATAAATTATATAATTAAACTAGGTTAGAAGACAGAAAAAAATCCACAGATCATTTGATGCAGAGCTTTTTTCAGAATAACAGGTAAATTGCAAATACCTATGGCAAGTGTATGAGTAGCACAGGATACATTAGTCTTCACTCATGTGTAAATTTACCTTAGATTTTAAAGGTTTACTACAGAAGTGGAGAAAGAGTAAAGCATTCCAGCAGGTATTCTACAAGGCTGTGTGGAACTTAGAACCTCAGTTACCACCCTTCCAGATAGAAATTGTTAGCATTTTCTTTTTGTTAGTTCCAGAAATCAGACAGAATCTCTTATAACTACAGCACAAGCCTTAGGGTAGTGACTCAGTAAAGACTGCCAGCTGCTCCAACTCTATTATTCTCCATTATGGTCATTAAATTCTCTGTTTTTCTCTCTTTCTACTAATACCTCTTCTCTAGCCATTAGCACTTAATTCATTTCTCTCTTCTTTCCTTCTCATAATTTCTTACTCATGGCTTCTGCACACTACCTTTTCTCTTTACAACTCATTGCCTTTGTCCATGTCACTGTGTTGCCCCTTTTATCTGTGTCTTATACTCATACATTCTGATAAAGAGTTGACCAAAGAATCAAATGCATAACAAACCACCATAAGGTGTCCCTTTGAAAAGTATTCTCATATGTAGTTACCTCATGGGCTTTTGGACAAGCCATAGAAATTTCCTGTGAGTCAGTGACCCTTCACCTCCATATCCTTCAATTGTATATTGAGTAGCAGGGTCACAGGTCAGGAACCATTCCAACTATAATTAAGGAGTTTGTGGGCTTAGTAAGCACTCAGAATAACATAGACTTCTATTTAGTGCAGCTGGTTTATCAACTAAGTTCTAATGAGAGAGTGGGTCATTGAGGGAGGCTGAGACATAGAGGTAAGTCAGCTTTGACCTCAGTAATGGCACAGGGAATCCCTGAACATTCTAGAGGTAATGAATTGGCCTTCAGTATACGTAAATTAGCTCATGCTTAGAACTGGGTCCGTACAGAAAAAAAGTAGATCATTTTGAAGAATATAGTAGTGTTAGATTCTTAGGGATAGTATAGGATTCTAAGTATTTGATGGCCTTAGAAAAGAGTTATAGAAAACAACTTAAATCTGGCCATGAACAGCCAAATGACCGTTGCTCCTTTACTCTTCTTTTCTCCTTCTCTTTTTCTATCCTCTGGAACTTTTTTTCTTTTTGGATATAATTCTCAGAGTTAGTACTCACAACTTGTTCACAACCAGATTTTATTTCCACACCAAAGTAGCAGACTTCTGCTAGTTAGTTTGGATATTAAAAACTTACTTCCCAAATTGGAAGTATGGCCAGTATATTTAAAGGTATCTTGAGAGAAAGAACATCATATCAGAAGAGGAAGTGGAATACATTATACATAAGCATTTGAGTTCATTGGGCCAGAGGAACTCACAAATCTGGGGGTGTATAGAGCAATAAGAACAAGCACCTGGTTCTTTGGGATCTTTCTAGTTTCTAAACATGATTTTCCAAACCAAGAAACATCAAGTACACTCATACTAGAATGTAATTGTCTTGCTGCTACTTTGCCAAGCTGCTCTTCAGTTGTGAACTTTAGTGTGTATGTTCATGAAGAAACATCAAGAAAATGCACAAACTGTTTTATTTTTCAAAATAGTATAAATTTGTGTTATATTATACAGTGATGTGATGTGACTCAGAGAACCAAGGAAAGACAAGAGAACCAACTGAATCATTTCTGCAGTTCCTCTGGTTTCCTTAGTACAATGATTTCATCAATCTCCAAACAAATAAGGTTAGGATGATAATTCTCAAAGACTCTTAACCTTTAAAATGAATTTTAAGGATACTATAAAGTGATAGGACTTAGTCAAGGTCCTGCTGAGTTACTCCATTTGCTCCAGTGCTTTGGTCAATTTTACAAAAGTGCTAGAATTCATATGTCAGCATTTTTCTTCCATTAGGAATTCTAGGTCTGTACTCAGGCCAACATACCAAAGCCATCTTCTGAAAAGACCTTCTCACTTTTGTGTATCTCTGTGTGCACACATATAGGTGTTTGTATGAGAGTGTGTCTGTACTTTGCTGATGAGGTGACTACTAGTGCGTAGGGGGGAAACATGTCCAGGAATCTTCAGTGATAAACACATATCCTGTTAAAGGGGAATGCTGGGGGTGGGGAGGGGTGGACTACACTCATTCTCATGAACTTTTGCAGTTGAATTAGAGGACCAGAAACACTTAGCCTGGCAGTTTTTACTATACAGTAGACTTTCCATTAATTGGAAATCAAGCAACCAGCAAAATCTCAAGCAAATCTTTTGTTGCTTGCTTGAGATTTTACCAGGTGCTTGAGAATGCTGGTTGCTTGAGTTCCAGTTAACAGAGAGTCTATTACATTTATCCAGCATCTATCAATCCCCATGGGTGCTGGTTAACTGAGAGTCTACTGTATTCTGTTTTATTCAAGTCAACCATTAAGAAAACATCAAAAGGAAAAAAACATTGTTACACTCATTTTTTGTTACTTCTGGTGATGGGAGGATACATTTTAAAAAATACTTTAATAGGGGAAGCTGGGATGGCTCAGCAGGTTAAGTGCTCGCTTTGCAGCCCTGGAGCCTGAGGATCAAATTCCTGGCTCCAGCCCGTGAGGACCCATATGCTGAACTGGGGTGTGTCCCCAGTTCATTTCTTGCCGGGGCCTATGCGGGAGGCTCCTGGCCCAGTTCCTGCCCTGCGCAGCCCTGCGCCCACCTGTGGAGTGAAACTATATGGAAAACTAATGTTGTCAACTATGCAGACTGCTTTGGCCCTTCCCCATTCTCTCTGTCTCTCACTGTCAAAAAGCAATAAAAATAAATCTAAAAAAATAATAATAAATTAATAAAAATTGTAAGCAAATGGAGTAATGTCCCAGGAATAGGTGGGTTGTGCTTTAAAAGTGCCTCATTTACACCAGCTCCTTCCAGATGCACAGCTGCTTGCCCTGAATAGCCACTGTAACTCCATAAAAGGCACCCTTGCAGACAGTGTAGCTCTGCTGCTTTGTATTCCCTGTGGGGCCTTAGCTCCTTTTTAATATTTCTCTGTTTATCCCTTTATCCCAAGGAAAATTAAGAGAAGGCAATATACTACCTTTTTCTTTCTTTTTCTTTTTTTTTTTTTGAGAGCACTTGTGCAGTGTGAAGCAACATATCCACAGTGCCTAGTGATTCAATCGGGAACTATAAGACTACACTTACAGGCCATAGCTTTGGCCTAACTTTTATGGCTCAATAAATTTGGAGTTTGTTAATGGATCTGCTATAAAAGATTAAAATTCATTTACAAATATTGATTCACAGTCTATTATAGTAAGATTATCTACAGATTAAAAATGAAAACTATGTTAAAACAACATTAAAGCATTAGATTCAGATCTTCAAAGCCTGGCACAAATCATCTTCAGGCTTGAGAGAAAAATAAAAGAACAGAGAATCTATTATTTTGTTGGAGAGAGAAAAAGAGTAAATCTCCTTAACATTCTGGTCCAATATAAATCCAGTCAAAGGGCTCTCTGATGAATATTTCTTCCCATCTGAACAGCTTCAGACTTTTGAGGTTGAGAACAAGCATCGTTTGATTGTTTAAAGATAACAACCAAAGACAACATCACTTACTTTTAGGTTAATATTTCCTAACATATGATATTCAGGAGTAGTTTGTGTATTTTGTGTGTAGATGTGCACTTTAAATCTAGACTTTTAAATTCATATTAACCAACCATACAGAACCTCTCCTGGGCTTGAGTGTGTGAGTGTGAGCGAGTGTGTGTGTGTGTGTGTGTGTGTGTATATAAGCCATGAAATACAAATGCCTCATTATCTGTATTGTAACTAATATAATTTTAGGTAATTTTAGTTATGCAAGAAATATGTGAATGTGTTCTCCTTGTTTAAAAGAATAAATTTAAAAAGCTATGCCTAAGTGAAAGATTTTCTTTAACCTTTAACCCTAATGCTGGTCCTCCACAGAAGTATCAATTACTGCTATGTATTTCCACATGTACTTTTATGTGTATTCTGTGCCTATTATTTTTACAATAAATATATTATGATTTGTTTAATATTCTAATGGTTTTGTTTGATTTTCAGTCAAAAATATGTTTTGACAATCTATAAGTCACTCAATGTATGTATTTATTTAATGATTGTATCTACAATTTGCAATAATATTAATGTACCATATTTTAAAGTCATTTCCCTGCTAAATTAACATTTGTATTATTGCCAGATTTTTCCTGATATAAACAATTCTGGGAGAATATCCATGACTCATTTTGCACATGTGCCTGTTTTTCTAGGGCAGAACCTATTGAGTGCTGAAGTATGATCACAGAGTATGCAGACTTTTTAAAAACTTTAAATAGCTATTACTCAATGTATTTCCCTTTGAGGATTGTACCACTTTACATTTTCATTGTTGTAGATGAGTGTATGCTATATATCTCAACATAGTTGCCAATATGTGATTCTAACAGACAGTTTTTGAAAAATTTATTTTATTGTTTTTGAAAAAGAAAGAGACAGAGAAAAAGGGGAGGGCCCAGAGCAGTCTCCATAGTTGCACATCATCAGTTTTTGACATGGTTTCATTCCACGTAGGTGGACAGGGGCCACCCAGGGTGGGAACCAGGCCAGGGGAGCCTCCCACATGGGAAACTCTTCCCTGTGAGACCGAACTGTGGGCCTCCCACATGGGAAGCACACCCCAGTTCAGCATATGGGTCTGCACTGGTGGGGCCCGGGACCAGGACTTGATCCTCCGACTCTGGGACTGCAAAGTGAGTGCTTAACCTGCTGAGCTGTCTGGCTTCCCCTTTTATAGACCTCTGATCTAAGTACTTAAAAATAGTTAAAATGACAAATGTACAAGCCACGTGAACCAAAAACCCTATTGTGTTTTGTTCCTAAGGTTACACTTCAAGGTGCTACAGCAAACTGGAGGCCCAGAAGGGGGAAGAGGGGAGGATGTGCTTTAAATACTCTAGAATGTGAGCCCTCACTGGTGTTTTTCTGAGAAAAGAGACTAAGAACAAAAACATGTAGCCATCCTCAGATGTTTGCATAAATCATACAGCAGAGCTCTCAGAGTGGAGAACTAGGGCCAAAGTACAGAAAGGGAAATGATAGTGGTGTATTAAAATCTAGCCAGAGGGGATTCACACATCAGGATTCTTCTCTTGCATGGGCCAGACATAAGAGCAACACATGCAATAAGTCACGTGGTTTTATCCTTTTGTAAAATTTGCAAAGTAAGATATTTTTACCTCAATAGATTAAGACCATTTTTTTTTTCCTGTCCACCCTAACTTTCCTCCTGTCAATTTAGCCCTATATCAGGTGACTTAGGATAGCTACGGGCTTTTTTGACATTAGTGGGTTATAGTAATACAATACACAGTCACTTCTGCATCTCTAGTTAGATTTCACAAGTTAGTACATATATAAGAATTGGACTTGTGGAACTCAAATGAAAATGATCATGTCTATACTCCATAAGCATAATGATCTATTAATAGGCTGTTACTTCCTTAACTTTAAAACCTGATAGACAATACTATTCACTATTCAGCATTTCAGCTCTATCTTCCACCTCCATACCTGGCTCCAACACACACTTGTAGGCTTACTGTCCTTGTGCTTCCCATTCTACTATATTCAAACTATTCTTTTCTATACCAAACCACACCTTTGCCCACACTCTTCTCTGTCTACCATGTCCTTTTCCCTTTGCATCCATTGAGGTTCTTATTAATTTTTTGATGATATGACACAAAGTACAAACATTAATGAAGATAACATAAAACTTTTAACAAGCCCCTACAAAAAGGATATTTACCATAAATTGGTCGATGTACATCATCAATTCACAGAAGAGTTTAGGTTTGTCACTACATGACACACCCCCTCCCACTACACAATGAAATAGCCTGATAGCTTATAGCTTATATGTGGAAAAAACTTGAGAGATGTTTACCCAATTTTGACAACAGTCTTAACAATTCATATGACACTACAGAGAAAAAGTTAGAATGCTGAAAAAAATGTACCAGACTGTTAATGATTAAAAAGATATTTCCATCAAATATTGTTAAAGTCTGAATTATCTTCTGAGTCACTCTATTGAAAAAAAAATAATGCTACAAAACTGTTGTCATATGGAGAGGTAATCAAAGAGCCAGCAGTCAAAAAGTTTCAGGAAAATAGTAGATAAGTGAAGTACACAAAGCAATTAATAAATAAATATGTTATAATAATAAATATAAATAGGCAATTTTTATGGATTTCAATCGTTTTAAAAATGTATGATGTATTGTTGTTTTACTTACCACCTTAAATATTAACTTTCATATTTAATTTCATATTGATATTTTTAAATCTTTTCTCTAAAGAGGGTTACCAAAGCATATAGGCCTCTAGTTTTATAAATCTTGGATATTTTCTTGAAGATGTAGATAAATTTTGATAATTTTAAAAGATATGTGTCATCTCCCTTAGGAGTCAATAAAGCTTGCACATCTGAAATAAACTAAAGGCTGGATCATTGTCAGCATAAAATTTAATAGAAAAATATTATGAATCAGTAGAAAAGTCAAATGTCCAAGATTCTTTTAAGCTGTTCTATATCCTTGTCTCTCAACATGAGAAAGAATATTTTAGGAGAACAGATTAATTAGATTCAATGACTTCTTTTCACAAGATAAAAGGGAAGAAGGAAAAGAAGAGGAAGGAGGAGGAAGAGGAGGGACAGGAAACTATGCTAATTATCTGCATAGGGATATTTTCTGGAAAGAGATGTAAATTTTTATTCTACAGGACAATACAGATTGTATGTGTGACTGTATAAAACAAAGGTGCTCAAATATGTACAAACAGCAAGTTACCCAGAGTTGTCTTTTCTTCCAGTTTAGATAGTGCTTAAACTTGGCAAGTTTAGAACTAAGTAGCACCCTGTTCCCCTGGCATTCACTCTTGTTTGCCTTTGGCAAAATGCAACTTATGCTACTTCTTCTTATATTAAGGGAGTAAAGAAAAAGTTTTTTTTTTCACAGTACGTTTGAAAAGGCCCAAGGGCTCTTGAATATCAAATAGCCAATATTAAACAACATGAACGATTGAAGTGTAAATGAATAAAATTTTTTAAAAAACTTTTCCCCTTTTCACATTAAATTTCTTTAGAAAGCTAAAAGTAAGCTAAATATCTGGGAAAAATATGCTCTGAAATATTTAATGAACAAAAACCAAACTATGCTTATCTATGCACACAAAATGCATGTGCATATATAGAAGCACGTGAGTATATGGGTAAAGACAGAACTGGGTTGTATTGATTTTACAGCCTGAAACGACTTTGATGGTGAAAAGTTTGTGATCAAATGTTGATAAAATGGGAAGTGATTTGTTCTTTTGTCCTGTTTCACCTACGAATAACGAGATGTTATTTCAACTTTTTGTTGTTCTTGCTGAAAACAGCATTTGGGACTATAGTAAGTCAGTCTCTCAGGTTTGATTTTTCTCTTCAATACTATTATCATCGTTATCTTCCACGCAGCCTGGACCCTTATGGTCCTGCTGGTTAGCAGTTTGGACACATGCATGCAAGCACACGCCATGCTTTCCTATCATAAAAGGGCAACTTTTTCCTTGCGAACCTTATAGAAGAAGGTAGGTGTGAAAATACATAAAGCCTCGTGGCCTCCACTCATTCAGGAAACATACAGAAGGCATCTGAGTATTCTTTAGATGATAAATGCACCTGAATTTCAGGTTCATATAAATCTTCAAAGAATTTCTGAATTCTTAGCATCTTTGAAACTAGCAATATGTAGTATCCTTTGAGCATTTTCTGGCTTTTTCTTCTTTAATCTTATGCATTTTAAGTCTGGCAGTGGATTGAAGAGAGACACATCTAATATTTGAATCATGAAGTATTATGGACAACTTTTCACTCCTCAAAGTATAAGTTTACACTCAAGTCTAGATTTTGTCCAAAATGTCCTATGTTTTAGACACTTTGAGAATTGACTTGATCACAGTTTCTGAGTTTCATTTAGGTCTCAGACTATCCTTTATGTTCCTCTTTTATTCTACAAGCTAAAATAAAAATTAATGTTCTTGTTCTCACCAGGGGCAGCATAGGTACATTTCAAAAATGTGTGTGTGTGTGTGGGGTGGGGGGTACTTTTGATTTTCATGATGGCTAGTATTGAGGGGTAGCCCAGTATCAGGGGATGATGCTGAACAAGAAAGAAGTGGTTTGCATTCCATGTTAGTTTCTGATGTGCCACTAAACATCCATGTGAGTGAAAAAAAAGCAGCTTAATAATACCTAAGGCAAGAACATAATCCATTTTTAGGTTATAAAGTCAAAATATTATTTTCCCAGTGGTATCATGCATGACAATGTCAAAAAAGCAACTGTTTTAAAATCAGTTGTTAGTTTTATTTAGAACTTTTGCAGAGATGTCACCATTTCAGTAAATCATTTCCTGATGGTACACTGCTAATGATATCTGAGCTGTTCAGAAAATATAACCCTTTCAGTCTTCACTTGTATCTATCACCAATAGAGTGCATATGGCCTCTACATGAGACTCCTAGGGTCAGTGTGCACCAGCATTTATGTATCAAAATAATTCAATAACTTTTCTTTTTAAAAATAACTTTACTTTGATCTTCTCCTTCACATTAATTTAGTAAAGTTATGGTGTACATAAGTTAAATTATCAAAGCCTTTATAACAAGATATAAAGAAACAATATAAAATATTTGTTATAAAAACGAGTCATTGGATTTCATAGGCATGAGACTTTGCTGCTCAAAAGGAAGTCTGGTTTTGTTCAAAGATACTGATTCCCCAACAGTCCTTTCAATGGGTGACTAGTGTCTTTCTCGTATCCATTTACCACAGAGTAGGGTGACAGTAGAATAGATGTCTTTCTTTTTTCCTCCTCCCAAATTTGCTTTATCTCCTCCCTAATCTCATGTCACTGAATTAAGGAATCTTCTCCTTATTGTTGTCGTCTACAAATTTTGGAGACCATTCTGTTTTATTCCTGGAATATTTTAGCTCCTAGTTCATTCTCATTTATTCAACACTATCATTTCACCCTGTATACCCCGCTACCTGAATGATGTTTACAAAGCCCTCTCCTCTGGGATTTTGTAACCCTTCTCTGCAAGGATCTTGACTTTCATTTTACCTCTGCTGTCAGCATAGTTACACTTGAACCTTACCAACATAACTAACCCACTATCTCTACAACCTCCATTTTAAGAATAGCGTTCTCTGATGATTATCACTCACCTTTCCAGCTTACACTCTAAACATCAGATTTAATAAGTCTATGCCCTCACAAGGACCTATGGTTAGTCGATTCTCTTACCTTTTCAGTGTCCCTCACTCCTTCTCCAAGTCTTTGTTTTGTTTCTTAGTTATTTGAGATTCTACCTTCATTATCATTTCTTTGTGTGCCCTCTCAACTCTCTTAATCATCATTCTTTTTATTATACTCATGTGGAAAAAGGCTAAACTTAGTTAAATTCAACTCTCACCTATTCTGAGCTCTAAAGCCAAAAACAAAACGAACAAAAACCACAACCATGCTGACTTACACCACTTTACGTTTAAGACCACCAATATCCCAGGGATCATTGGTTTTGTCTGGCAAGGTTAACATATGTCCTGTGCTCTCCTGTGCCTATAGGATGCTTTCTTCAGACACCATAATGGCTTCCTCCTTCACCTCTTACACTGAGAGCTCGCTATCACAACATCAGTAAAATCCATCTTGACCTTTTTACTTGAAATAGTGCACCCAGCCTAGTCAGGCACTCTGTAACCCTGTTTTGTCTTTCTCCATAAACGTATAAACCATCTAACGTACTGTATATTTTATTTGTGTGTTGTGACTATTTCAACCACATTAAGAGGTAAGCTTGATGAAGGCAAATCATTTCCCAAGGTTAGTTCATAGCACCTATACTTTCGCTTGTATGATTGTTAAAAAATGTATCTTTGCTTTTTAAGAGAAAGATATCAATTTCCTCACTCAAGCTCTGTCAAGTTTGTGTGTGTTCCTCAGTCACAGAACCATCACTGACCAGTGATGTCCCGGAACTCAAATTTCAAAGCTTTCATAAAGATTTTATAGACATCTATATGTCATATTTTAATCTCCTCTCACTTCTTCCCCTTCCTTTCACCATAGTAATCTAGATTTATAATGCAAAAACTCCATTAACAGTTAGGAGGGACACTATGATGAAACTTTCCTATTTTTGGTGTTCTGTGATCTATAACATTACCAATTAGTTTCATGGGTTCCAATTTTTACAATCTTTTGAAGCATCTCATCATAATATGTTGCATCACAAACTGAGTTTAGGATTCAGTTAATATTATATTTTATACCATCTTTTTATCTTTGTCCATATTTATATATTAGATGGAAAAAATAGGGTATCTGTCTAGGGAGGCATTCAGAATTGCATGAGATAGGCCAAGGAAATGGTATGAGCAGTACTAAAAGGGTGGGAAAGCACACAGTTACTGCAATGCAGTCATTCAGGGCTGGGAGAAGGGAAGAATTCCAAGATGAAAGGCCACACTTAACCAGGCTACATTTTGGGCAGTTCAGAGAAAGTTATTTCAGAATCAAGCATAGAAAATTTTCCATCAGAAAGGTCTTTTAAATCAATAATCAAGAAGTAAGAAAGAACAAGAAGATCAAGGAATAAAGAAATTACAACCTGAGGATTGAGTGATATATAGAATCAAATTTAGAGGGGGGGGCGGGGGAGAGAGAGTACATGCGCACATGTAGTAAGGAAAGGAAGGTCTAGGATGAATTTGAGGCATGTCTTATAAAGAGTAACTATGGTTCTACTTCCATTGGTGGGTAACCAGATTTTATAAGGTGATAGAATGATGTCTCTGTTGCATTAGAAGCATGCTGTGTACAAGATGATTGGGAATGATAACAATTAATGAGTATATGAACACTACCACATGCCTAGGCCTAGAGAACACATTAAAGCTTTGATAAAGAAGTATATGGGGAAACTGGGATGGCTCAAGGAAAGCTGGGATGGCTCAGTGGGTTAAGCACTCACTTGCATCCCTGGAACCCAAGGATCAAATCTCGGCTCTGGCCCAGGTGGACCCATATGCTGAGCTGGGGTGTGCCCCCAGTTCAGTTCTTGCTGGGGCCTATGCGGGAGACTCCCAGCCCAGTTCCTGCCCTGTGAAACCTCACACCCACCTATGGAGTGAAACTATATGTAAAACGAATGTTCTCAACAATGGAGACTGCTCTGGGCCCTCCACCTTCTCTCTGTTTCTGTCTGTCTCTCTGTCAAAAAACAATAAAAATAAATCTTAAAAAAAAAAGTATAACAACAGGGTCTTTCTTCATAAGAAGCTTATAATCTAGTTAGAAACAAAAGGCAAGCTTTATACAGGGTATTATCAGCAAACTGTCTAGGGCATAACATAATGTTTAAATTGCATAATAGGAAATAAGCTTAACTGATTATCATAGTTGACAGGTTATCTGGCATTTAGAAACTCTCCTAGGTAGAGATAAGGGAGAAAGTTCGGATAATAAGTTTAGTCTTATTCCTCAGAAAGGGATCACTAGTCAAGGGAGGAATAGAAAAATCTTGGTCATACAGATTATATTGATATTCAAGTGGCTGCATGAGGAAGACTGGGTAAGACTCTAGTAGGGCTTCTAGGTGGCAATTGTTTTTAATAGCCAATTATGGTTTGAGGTCATAGTTCAGAAGGTCTATTCATGGCAATGTAAGAGACAGCAGAAACAGGTCTGGCACTGTGCAGTGGCAGGAGGCAGTTTAGCATGTCAGGAATTATGTGAATGTACTGAATTATTGGTAGGGACCAAGGGAGCAAGCCTACAGTGGGAAAGGAAGTCCAAAATAGGACTTGTCAAATATAACTTTGTGATGAAACATGTGGCCTTAATGAACTTCCAAGGCTTACCATTTATGATTTAGTGATGGGAAAAAGCTAAACCCCTATGTTTACTTTGTTAAAAAAAAAAAAAGGCAGGAATAAACACATTGTACAGGGCAGATAAGAAAAGCAATAAAAACCCAAAAGTATATATCAATATGGTTTAGAGGCATCAAGGGAAGTCTCATGAAAGAGACATGGCCCAAAGATAGCCTTGGGGATGGCTAGAATCATAAAGGTTACAGGAATAGGGCATTCAGGGGAAAATATTAAGTTCTCTCAAGTATAGAGCAGGTATAAGCATCTGCAACTAAAATATGAAAAAAACTTAAACCTGGCATGGCCAGGCAACGGTGAGAAGGCTTAGCTGGTGAATGACAAAGACGGTCATGGAACTGATTCCTTCTCAGACAGGTCTAGTACTTTGTTGTGCATTTGGATGTCACTCTTCCTCAGCTCTTATCAGCCTGACTGGGTAAGCTCTGTGTTCAGGCATGTGCATAAAAACTCCTAAAGTAAACCCATACACAGTCATTAGGAAAATGAACCAGGTCCCTGGGGAAGCATTGTGATATACAGTGCCTGAGCTTCTCCAATATCCTTATGTAATAAGGGGCCTTATAAATGTTATTAGCTGCAGGTTTTATGGCAAATTTTATGCCGTTTTGATTATGATGCCGCTGGATGACAGCTAGTTTACGTTGCTTAAACATCCTCTGTATCTAATGTCGAAAGGAAGCTAATTAGCTATAACCATGAAAATGGCTGTGTCATGTGAAAAGGAAACTATGTAGAGTAAATTTCTTTACCTCAGGATTGAGAATGTTATACAGTGATTACCTTCAATTTTAAAACATTTAGGCAAGCTAGAAGTCAGAGAAAGAAATTTTAAAAATGAGAATGTGTAACTCTTGTCTTCTAAATACATTTTTATTTGTAGCAGGCATTCATGACTGAAATTCTTTAATGGTTTATGACCCAATGAATCACTTTCTCTAAGTTGCCAGTACCATGTGGTTGTATGTTTATTAATGTTTTCTGACAGATCATCAGTTCTTATTTCTTTAGAACATCCTCGACAAGATATTCAGGACATTATTTAAGACTCATTATTCACTAAAATAAAACTTGCAAAGGCACAAGTTGGGTAGTGGGGATATTTTACTAGTGTGTTGTATTCTAAGTCCCTCATCAACATAAAACACTGTAAAGAGTCTATAAATCTAATTAAGGACATTAGAAAAAAAAATCACCAAGTAGTTAGGATAGGCAAGCTTATGTGGAAGGAAATTCTTAGGTGCAATTATAAATGGCAGTTGAGAAATCCTCATTACTTTTTAACACTTAAATACAGAATTGACATAATGTTTATCATAAATCAAGCATAAGTGTGGGGATCAGATAAAAGCTACTACTTCTGCTGTAGAGAAGACATTTTTTATCCAGAAAAGCAAATTTGAAAGTTCAGGGCATTTATTGCAGATTTTCTCATGTATCATTTTATTTATTTATTTATTTATTATTATTTTTTTATTTTTTGAACTGAACTGGGGGCCTCACCGCATTCGGGAAGCACATCCCATTTCAGCATGTGGGTCCCCCTGGGCCAAAGCCGGGATTCGATTCTTGGTCCTCGGGGCTTCAAAGCAAGCACTTAACCTGCTGAGCCATCCCGGCTTTCCCTCACGCATCATTTTAAAAAGCACTTCTTCAAACAATATATTTTCTCTCTGCTGATTGGGGAGAAGCTTGATCATGTGAGGGTCAAATCAACAAGGGGAGATTTAGGAGATATGCGTGGGGTGAGGTATGCTTTCAAGATAGCGCTACCATACAATAAATTTGGTTTTGAAAAACCAGACATGGCATAGTAGTGGCCTCTGGCCTGAATATGGCCTGCAGATATCTTTTAAATTTAACAGCATATTAATATTTTTAAGTCAACATTGGGAACTTGGGAGACTTCACATAAAAAAGTTTATTTTCTGGCTTTTGTGAAGATCTGTCAACCCTGATCCTGAATGCTGTATGGCAAACAGCAGCTGCTCCCTAGAGCTACGTCCTGTCTTTTTCAGCCTGCCACCGCCTTGCCCCTCTCTAGTTGTACCCAGTCTGGCTTGATATAGGGTTTTAAGAACTGGCTGACCCTGAAGGGCACTTCCTTAAGGAAATGAAAGACTCTTTGGCCTTCATTTGGTAGCTGAGGGGGAATACTCACATAAATTCTCACTGAACAGATAATATGTTTATTAGTGATTATCTGATTCTCATATATGAGGGAGCAGTACACACACACACACACACACACACACACATATTATCCATTCTACCATTGTAGTCATAATGTCTTATTGAATTCTTTGTCCATAATAGAGACAAGTAACTAAACTGTAGGAAACTAATGAGTAGATGCAATTGTCAAACAGACATCTATTGAGCCCAAGTCCCTGAACCACATTGACCTTTCCACAGGGATTAAATGTTAGTTTCCTAATTAGTTTAATTTTAAATTTAGGACGGTTGGCCCCTAAAATGTCCAGTCTCACCCAGCCTCCTGGTACCTGACATTCTGCAGATACTGATGAATCCCTTAGGATAGTTTCTCTTAATGCTTACAATGAACTTTTTTCCCACGAGTGAGTTCATCTGATGCTTTCTGATGAATCTCTTTTGGAGAGAGAGTGAGTGCATTCAGAGAGTCACCAACAGGAGAACATAAGGAGGAATTAATGAGGAAGAAAAGAAAGCATCAAGAAGAAACCGGTACCATATACAGGGAGTGGAAGCTGACCCTATCTATCCGATTACTTCTGTATTGCCTTGAATATTTCAGTTAGTATCAGATAACACCAGATCCCCTGCACACTGAAGATTGGTTTTAGGCTGATACAGATTTCTCCAGACAGTAAATGAGCTTTTACAGCTCCTTTTTTTTTTTTTTTTTTTTTTTTTTT
>PVKE010024893.1:0-23451 GCA_004027555.1 Craseonycteris thonglongyai
AAAAAAAAAAAAAAAAAAAGCTAGGAAAAAAAAAGTAAAGTGTAAAAAGTGTCCTAACCTAAAGCTTCATTTCAGGAAATAGTCTTGCCTCATTCATTCCATAACATGATCACAGAAAATGTAAAAAAATGAAGAATTATCCATTTTTAGCTCCAAAGCAGAATCTTTAGGGTAATAGATAATGAGAATTGGAACAGTTTCAACTTCACTGAGATTTCCCCTGGTGATCCAGCGGGCTACTAAACTGAGAAAAATAATTAAATCATAGTAATATCTCTTGTATAAGTAGACTATTTGGTGAAAATTTAAGTATAGGTGAGAATTGGAGCTACAGACGTGGATAGAGTAGATACTTCATTCACTCAGCAGATATTTATTCATGCTTGCTTACTATATGCTAAGAGCTGTTCTAGATTTGGGGAATAGATTAGTAAGCAAATGGTTTGGGAGACTGTATTCCAATGGGGAAAATAGATAATAACAAATGTGTATGTCAGACGGTGTTAACTGTTACGAGGGATACGGATGAATAATAGAAGCGATTTTAGCCCAGAAAGCATCATCGTGGCATAAGGGTATGAGCCCTGTTGATATATCTGGGAAAAAATGTTTCAGGCAGTGGAATAGCTCATGCACAGGCACTAAAGCAGGAATATACCTGTTGTGCTTCAGGAAGAATACAGGGAGCAGAAGGCAGAGTGAGTCATCAGGAAACTGGTAGGATGCTAAGTGAGGAGTGGGAGGGGTCAGAATAAGCAAAACCTTAGAGTAGGGGTGTCTAACCGTTTGGCTTTCCTGGGCCACATTGGAAGAATTAGAAATGTCTTGGGCCACACATACAATACATTAATGCTAACAATAGCTGATGAACTAAAAAACAAAAAAAAGGTTGCAAAAATCTCATAATATTTTAAGAAAGGTTATGAAGTTGTGTTTGGTTTCATTCAAAGCCACCCTGGCACATCCAGCATTCAAAACAAATCTCATAATGTTTTAGTTTTTTAAAACATTATGAGATTATTTTGCCTTTTTTTTTTTTTTTTAGCTCATCAATGTTAGTATATTTTATGTGTGACCCAAAACAATTCTTCCAGTGTGGCCCAGGGAAGTCAAGATTGTACATCCCTGCCTTAGAGGTTATAACAAATGTTTTGAGTTTTACGCAGAGTGCAGTGGGAGGGTTTTAAGCAAGGGAATCAGTGATTGGATTTGCTTTTTAAAAAAGATTATTCCCGCTGCTCTGTGAGACTAGTTTGTTGAGTCCCCAGAAGAAAGCAAGGAGAGTAGTAAGGACATAAACTAACTATTAATGCATAGACAAGTGGTGTTGGTGCTTTCTACTAGATGGTAATGGTAATAGTAGAGAAAGCTTGGTTCTGGGTATATATTAAAGGAGATCCGACAGGCATGGTGATGAATTCAGTGTGAGGTGTGAGAAGGAAGAATCAAGGATCACAAAAATCAAGAACCGTATGACTTCACTTATAGATGGAGTATAAAACTGAAAGTAACAAAGAAACAAAAACTCATGAACACACAATAATTTAGTGGTGTCCTAAGGGTAAGTGGGGAGGGGAGTAGAGCGGGCATCAAATATATGGTGATGGAAAGAGAATGGACTCTGGTTGGTGAGCACATAATGCAATACATACATAGTGTAACATAGAATTGTATAACTGGAACCTATGTAATTTTAACCAAACAATGTCACCCCAATAAATTTAACAAGAAAAAAGAAAAAAGAATCAAGGATGAGAAAGAACAAGGTTTTTGGAACAAGTCAGAAAAAACTAAAACAAATTAATTTGGGGGAACTTAGGAGGGGGCAGGGCTCAGATGAACAGAGGTTTCAAGTTTGGGAAACTAAAATTTGCCATCCTCTTAGACATCCTAGTGGAGATGTTAAATCAGTGGCTAGATGCACGAATTGAGTTCAAAGAACAAGTCAAGGGTAGTTTATAAGTCATTGAATTATCGTCCTATAGATGGGTTTAAAGTCATGAGTCTAGGTGAGTTCACCTAAGAAGTCAGTAAGATGGTAGATGGTAAGATGGTAGACTGAATAAAGTTATTCATTAATAAATTTATAAATTACAGGTTATTTCTGAGATCCTTTTAATCCCTTTGATTCCTTGAAATCTAATAAAAGACGTGTCTTTACAATGAATTTGAGGTGCTTTTATAATATAGTCAAGGTTTAAGGTCTTAGAATTCGTTTCTGTGGTTTATCAAACTTCAGCGGATGAGTTATAGGGCCATTATCTGGACTTTACAGGAGAACTGCTTGGAGCATTTTTCACCTAGTCTTATGTACACAAATAGAACATTGTCTTCTGCCCATTGGTCTTAAGCCCCTTTCAATTGTGTGACATCTGTTCATCCATTCTCAGCAGATTGCTTATCAGATAGCTCACTGCCTTAACAGTGAAATACTGATGAGTCGTGGGAGTATTTTCTAGAACTGATAAATCACTGTACAACAAATGCAGAATCTCATTTTAAAAGGAAGTTAATTGTCTAGCCAGTGCTTTTTAAAAGCACATTTTAGATTACGTTAATTCCAAGGGATTTAATTTCTGGAAAATATTAAGTTGAACAAACTTCTATACAGCAGGACTTCTCAGGGCCTTTAATAAACTAATGAGACTTGAGACTGCAGAAAATCAGAGAAGTTATGTTTTTTGTCATCTCTAATAGGCCTTTGAATCTTTTTTTTTTAAGCACAGGTCAAAGGTCTAATGTCATGAGAAATAAGCTTATTCAGTGACCAAATATGTAACACCTTTTCAGCATTCATTGGCTTGGGACAACAAAGGATAAAAATATCTCTACAAGTATTATCAAAGGACAGACACTTTTGATTACTAAATTATCTCACTTAGACACATAAAGTTCTTACCCAAATTATCCCCATGTTAGATGTAGGAACAAATGTGGGAGAAGTGAGGCAGGTCACCCAAGACCACGGAGCTAGTTGATGGAATTTCAGGCATAGATCTTTTCATTTCAGAGTCAGGTCGCCAGATCAGTAGTTCTCTAAGTGTGGATCCTGGACCAGAAATATTAGCATTACTTGGGTAACTTAATATAAATGCAAAATTAGTCCCGTGAGTTAGTAAATCTGAAGGTTTGCTTAGTGCTGTGTATTGGAGCAAACCTTCCAGGTAATTCTGCAGTATGAGAACCTCTCGCTTAAATCATTGTTGTCAGCTGCATTAGTACCTGTGAATGGTACAGAGATGTCTGAGAAGGTGACTAGGTTAAAAGGAGATAATCATCTATTCAAAATTGGAGATCTCAGCTTCTGTTACAAATCGCAAACACCATGCAGTTCTTAAAACACCAAGAGGATCTTCCAAAATCTGAATATACTTAGGTGAGAGCAGGCATAAAAGCTTATAAAAATTTCACAGGTATTTTGGATGCTTTACCAAAATGGAGATACAAGTAGAAATCCATAGGGGGCAATCATTTGCTTGTCTAGATCACTGCTTTCTCAAAATTTAATGTGCTTAGTAAGACCCAGGGAATATTGTTATAAGGTAGACTCTGGTTCAGTCAACTTGGGGTGGGGCCTGAAATCCCAGATTTCTATCTAGCTCCCAGCTGGTGTTTATACTTTTGGTCTGAAGACACAATGTGGAGTAGCAAGGATTTCACTTACCCAGGCAGTTTCTCATTTTCTTAAACATGACTTTATATTTAGTAAGTATACAGTTAAAAGCCTGAACTCATTGAGACTACCTGTCTAAGGGAACTGTAAATATGCTAGGCACAATACATTAGTATTTGATTCACTATTCTCCCTGTTACGCAGTTGCTGACCAACAGGCATCGTCTGCCCAGGGCCTGGGACAGGTTTAGAAAGTGAATGTGGGACACTCAATGCTGGACTGAGTACATCCCAAACCAACCGGGATGAGTTCATCATCCTCCAGGGTCTGCAGCTCTACCTGTTGTGGAGGGATTCTATTGTAATGTAAAAAGTGTCCCAAAATTCACGCAAGAAGTAATTTTGATAGAAAACACAGGTTTATAATTAAAAATTGTAAATTTTCATTGCTCAACAATGAAAATGCATTGTTCTTTTGTATAGCACTCCATTTTTAATAACCCTGAACTATCAGCTGTCACACTGTCTTTTTTTTGTTGTTGGAAACACTTTACTGCACAAATGACACAAAATTCAAATCTTGCGTGAATTTTGGGACACCCTTTACAAAGTACCTTCTCATGAAATGACTGTCCCTAGTGCATCATTGGGTGGAAGGAGGCTTGGGAGTCAAGTGTTTTACAGAATCAGATTTCCCAGCGATCTTTGATGATCTTACAATGATCTGAGGTCCACACACGGACCTGAGAAACCACAGTTTGAACTCAGGCCACCTGACTCGAGTCCTCAGTCTTACTCATTCCTCTGATCTTCCCAAAGTATGTTTTCCTTAAAGTGGTGAGAGTGTGGGTCAGGAGTGTTAATATTTGAACTTTTGTTTTTATTAATGTCTCATTCCATCATTTAAATATCTTAGATGTTTCTATATATGTTTTTATATAAATTGACAAAATATTTGGTATATGTGCACATATGTAAAATACTGGTAAGAAGCATGATCCAAAAAATCTGGAGACCACCAACTGTAGACCATAGATATGTATTTGCTGAATAAAATAAGCATATAATAACTCTTACTTTCTTATACACTTACACTGTCCTATTAAAAAAAAAATATATATATATATATATATGGAGAGAGAGAGAGAGCGAGAGAGAGAGCGAGAGCAGTGTTCCTACATATATATCCCTGAGTCCTTTTTAAGGTAGTATGGCTTACTACTGAAAGAGTCTGCCTAATTCCAATCCATGTGACAGCTTCTAATTTTCCTATTTGCAAGTCCCTTTCATTGGCTTTGCCTACATTCTATGGCACTCAAGTGGCAAGGTGATAAATGACTGTACCTGAATATCAGGCTTAAAGTATTAACAATATCATTAGCTCAAGGGAGTACTAGCCTGCTTTAAAATTTTAGTAAAAATTTTGGTTAATATTCTGATATCACACCTCCATAAGCTCTGAAGACATACCTAAGAATTTCAGCAATGTAGAATGAGTTTCAAATTCTGATAGAAGTGAGATTTGAAATAACCCCAGTAGGAGACAATACCCTTGGGGGAAAAATAAGTTTTAATATGTATATATGTCAATATATATTTTATATATTATAGAAACTTTTTTTTTTGGAAACAATTTAAATTGTGATTTGTTAAATTATTTGTCACAATCCAGATTCTATTTATCACTCCAGTTATTTTCTGCTAACACATCAAGGCATTATTTGGTCCATTTTGAAAAAAAATGTGTAGTGAATTTAAGCAAGCTAAAATATTAATTGAGAGTGTTCTAAATGGACTTTCAATTATGCTTGCTATTTTTTCCATGTAGATGATAAAAATTACATTATTCAGTATGACTATTTTTTTTAAGTTTCTTTAAACATCACTTATCACTTATCCAAATAGCAGGGCAGTTCCACTAGAATAATTTTCAATGCTGGGTTAAAATGCATTTCTAGAAAATTAGGGGCTTTCTATTCACCAACAGAACACAACAACAGTGATTGAGAACTTGAAAGGCACTACGCTATGTGGTTTGCCTGAATTTCCTTAATTACATTCATAACAAACGGATGTTCCACTCAACCTGACCATATTCTCCTTTTCTGTGCACTTCCTGGTCTTGACCTCCACGATACCATCTTCCCCGCTGTTCATTCCTCTTCTTGGAAAGCAGTGTCTTAATGTGCTTTGCAGCTTCCTCTTCCTTCCTCTATGAAATGTTTAATTCTAGAATGCCCACGGCTCAGCACCAGGGACTATATTGAATAGTGCCCCCACAGTGATATTCAAGGCCTAACCTTGGGTACCTGTGAACAAGAACTTACTTAGAAATAGGGTCTTTGCAGATGTTAGAATTTCAGACTGGGATCAGTTTAGATATAAGACCAGTGCTAAATTCAGTGATTGCTATTCTTATAAGAGAGAGGACAGGGAGACCTGAGACCCTGAGAGGTACAGAGAGAACACACCATGTTGAGACACAGGTAGAGGTTCAGGTTATGCCATCAAAGACCAATGAATGCCAGGAGCCACCAGCAGCTGAAGAAGCAGGGGTTGGGGACCTGCCAACACCATGACTTTGACTTCTGATCTCTGGCACTGAGACCATAAATGCCTGTTGTTTTAAGCCACCCAGTTTTTGGTATCAATTGGTTATGAGAACCTTAAAAAATGAACACACCCCATTCTGTTCTCTCTCTTCCCTTTGGCCTTATCTACCAAATATATGCTGAGGAATCAAAACTTCTTCTTACATGTTAAGCCTCTCCTCTGTGCTTCAGATGTCAGTCTGCTTTGCATTTTTGCCTAGCTATTCGCATAGCAGTCAAAATTGACGTCTTGAAAAGCTCTTGATTACTACACACTCCAAAAAGAATACTTAGTGTTTTTTTGTTTGTTTTTTTTTGGTCTTCTATATGTCTATCACCAACATCTTCCCAAGTGTCTAGAGAAAACCAGAAACATTTCTCATTTCTCCTGTTTTAACTTTGCCCATCCCAGTATCTAATCTATTTATACTCCTATGATTTATGACTTACAAATGTTTCTCAAATCAATTCATTTCTCCTGATTTTCTTTATCCTATACATATGTGCAGTTCTTACTGCGGCTTCCTTCACTTAATGGTTTTCCTGGTTTCTTGTCCCCCTTAAGAAGCTCTTTTCCACACAGAAAGATATCATTGAAAAATATAAATCAAATTGTCATCCCCTTGCTTACCATCATAAAACCACTTTCTTTTGCCCTTACTAGAAAATCTATAATCCTTACCATGCTTTATGAGGCCCTATGTGGCAACGCCTTGCTCACTCTGTACCCTTATTTGTACCCTCTATCTGGGTAGGACTCTGTCTCAACCTGCTAGTTTCTGCAAAGAACTAATACAGAATGCATTCACATACTCACGTATATTACCATTTTCTACTCAGGAAAATGTGAGCTCATGTAAGTTAACACCGTGTCTTTGTTCCTCACCAGCAAATCCCTGGGATCTAAAACACTGTCAAGTACTCTATAATAATTTGAAATGTATGATTGAACAAAATGATACATATATTTTAATTCTTTTTTATTGTTTTTGATAGAGACAGAGAGACAGAGAGAAGGGGGAGGGCCCAGAGTAGTCTCCATAGTTGTGCACAATTTTTTTGTTTTTCACATGGTTTTGTTCCACACAGGTAGGTGGGGGTCACACAGGGTAGGAATCGAGCTAGGGGCCTTCTCCATAGGAGGCACACCCCCTCCAGCCAAGGGTCCACCTCAAGCCAGGGCCAAACCAGGGGGTGAGAACCAAAATGGGGGCCTCCCTCATGGGAAGCACACCCCAGTTCAACATGTGGGTTTGCACAAGCCAGGGCCTGGATTCAGTCCTCGGTCCCCAGGGCTCCAAAGTGAGCACTTAACCTGCTGAGCCATCCCAGCTTTCCCAAGATGTTGATTCCTTTTTAAACTTTAAGTTAAGTGCTCAAGGAAAATTTCAAGCAGTTACAAACAGACATAGAATATATGGCTTTAAAATTAGTGAAGTAAACCGAAAAAGAAACAAGCAGTCAATGCTCAAAAGCAGGAGGTGGGCAAAGAGAAAAAAAGGTTGAAAAGAGAAGATAAAAAGAAGGTGGTAGAAACTAGCCAGAATACATCAATATTAAAATAGATGTGATGGATTATCTGTACCAATTGGAAAATAAAGAATGACAAAGTGAACAACAAAATAAAATCGGCTATATGCTGCTTAAAAAACACAAACTGAAAGGTTAGAATAAGTGTGTTTATCATATGTCATGCCAATGATCGTCATGATTACCATTATGGCAAATGTTTATATAACACTTACTTTCTCCCAGGCCCAATCTTAAGCACTTTAGCTGCCCAATCCCATTTCTTGTTTAAAAATCAAACAAACAAAAAAACTTTTAAAAATTTTATTAACAAAGAATTTAAATAAGCTTTCAGAAATCATACAGATATTAAATGGTAGAGGTAGCATAGAAACCTAGGAATTATTCCTAGTTAAGACTTGAGAAGCACTCATACAATCAGAAATCATTAAATAAAATAAAATTTTGATTCATGATGAAGATATTTCCTGAACTTATATGTAACTAATAAAATAGTCTCAAATACAATAAGCAAATAGTGACATAATTTTGGGGCAAAACTGACAAGTCTCACAACTTACTTGGTATGTGAACACATTTCTCCCACATATTAAGTAAAAATAGGAAAACAAAACAAACAACAACAAAAAAACCCAGAAATACTTCTAAATAACTCATTGGTCCAATAAGAAATTGTGACCCAATTTAAGAAATTCTTAGAACTGGATGGTAATAAAAATGCTACATACAAAAACTTTAATACAGAAAATTCAGTACATAATAAGAAGAAAACTCATATTCTATAAGTAATTGTATTGGATCAAAAAAGAAAGGACAGAAGTTAATGCAAAGTAAAAGTTATTAAAAGAACAGCATAAACACTACAATATAATAGTTGGCAAGAAATAATAAAGGTAAGAATAAAATAAGTAAAATAAAAGTAAAAACACAACATGGAGGGTCAAAAAGCCAAACATTGTTTCTTTCTTTGAGAAGATTAATAAAAATTATACTAGCCTTTACAAAGATCAGTTTACAAATAACTACTTTTATACCTGATGAGGAGACATAATTACAGATACAATAAACATTTAAGAAATAAAAACAGCTTTATGCTAACAAATTTGAACACTTAAGTGCAATAAGTAAGTTCTTAGAATATATGCGGGCTCTACAGAAAGTATCCAGCCATGTAACCGTTCTCATTATATTGGCAATGGCTGAATTTTTTCTGGGCAGCGCCAGTATACCTTATCAAAACTGAATCAAGTAAGAACATAAAGACTTTAACAACTAAGTAAATGTATGAGACAACAAAATTATCCCATATATAAAATCAACCTGGACCAGATATTAGATATTTACTGACAAATTCTTCCAGACTTTAAAGAACATATGTAAGTTAATATAAACTCTAATAAGTCTCTAATACCAATACAAAAAGATAAGCCCCCCCCCCAAAAAAAAGGGGGGGGGAGAAGGAAAGAACAAACTTAGTGATTATAATAATGGAAATTTATTTTTCTAGAGTTCTGGAGTCTAGAAGTCTGAAATCACACCATCAGCAAGGCTGAGCTTTGTTTGAAGTCTTTAGGATAGGTTTCTGACTCCTTTTATTGCCTTGCCTTTTGCAGCTTCTGGTATCTCTAAGAGTTTCCTGGCTTTGTGGTTGCATCTCTCCAATCTCTCCTATAGGCTCTTATTGCCTCCTCCTCTTCTGTCAAATTTTCCATGCATTTTATAAAATAATTGTTATTAGGGGACACCAGGATGGCTCATTATGTTGAGCACTCACTTTGCAACACCAAAGTCCGAGGATTGAATCCTGGCCCCAGCCCATGCAGACCCATATGCTGAACTGGGGTGTGTCCCCAATTCAGTTCTTGCTGGGGCCCAGGTGGAAGGCCCCCAGCCTGGTCCTACCCTGTGCAACCCTGTGCCCACCTGTGGAGTGAAATTGTTGAAAATTGATGATTAGCAACTATTGAGATACCCCTGGATCCTCCCCCTTCTCTCTGTCTCTCTCCATCTGTCCCCCTCTCTCTCTCTGTCAAACAATAAAAATAAATCTTTAAAAAAATAATTATTAGATTTTGAGCTCACTTTGGTAATCTAGGATGATCTCATTTCAGCATCCATAATGACATCTGCAAAGACTTTCTAAACAGGACAAATTCACAGTTTCTGGGAATTAGAATGTAGATATATTTGGGAACTACCATTCAACATCTTCACTATTCTTTTATGTAAATTTATCCCCCAAAGTAATATAAATTAGATAAGAAAGAGAAAGGGGAAAGCTGGGATGGCTCAGCGGGTTAAGCGCTCGCTTTGAAGCCCCAGGGACCAAGGATCGAATCCTGGCCCCGGCCCATGCAGACCCATATGCTGAACTGAGCTGTGCCCCCAGTTCAGTTCTTGCCGGGGCCTATGTGGGAGGTTCCCGGCCCAGTTCCTGCCCTGCGTAGCCCCATGCCCGCCTGTAGAGTGAAACTACATGGAAAAACTAATGTCAACTGTGGAGACTGCTCTGGGCACTCTCCTTTCTCTCTGTCTCTCCCTATCTCTGTTTCTCTGTCAAAAATTAATAAAATAAATCTTAAAAAAAAAAGAAGAAAGAAAGAGAAAGATTGTGTACACATTCTCATTCTCATCTCCTCCCTCTTAAATTCAATTTATCAAGTTGAGAGTTTAGGCCAATTTCATGAACAAGCAAGTTGAGATGAGTGAGATATAATGGAAAAGAGGAAGATGTTTCATAGTTTCTTGGTAGCTGTCACAGACACTATGACACTGTGTCCACTGGATGACTACTTCTCCTTTCATCTCTGCTCACAGAACCCCAGTCCTGATCAATGCAGCCATGTGCCCAGCATGATGGATTGAATGATATAATCCTTAGGACAAGCCAGGCACAACCATCCTTTTGTTGACATTCACATTCTAGCCTCTCTCCCCATCCAAAGTAGTCAGTGACACAGTTATGACTGAAAGAAGGTGAATGGCAATTTTTTGGTTATCAAAATAAATGTTCCTCTCTGCCAGAAGGGAAATCCTCTCTTGCCTCTTCCTCTGTGCTCAGCTAGGTCATCAGTGTGGAGAAAAACCACTGGAGTTGGGTCGTCTGTCGTGTGACAGGGACAGAAGCCCAAGTTGAAAATCCAATGAGAACACAGCAGGGTATTGTTTTACCAACCTAATAACTGCCTTGTGCAGACTACTTGCAAGTGAGACAATTAATGTCTGTATTTCTAGAACATATATTAGTGATATTTTCTGTTGCTTGAGGCTTAGTTGTCCCTAGACTTGTAGGTGGTGACTTTTCACATGCTCTTCATTCCTCCCTCTTTCTTTTCTACATTCAAATAGCAAGCAGTGCCATAGTCTTTTGTTGTACGGAATCACTTTTACAAGGTCAGGCACTAGATGAAACATCAGTTAATCAAGATTATTTTCAGTAGCTACCCCTGTCTACCTGCTAAAATAAAGCGAGTGCTTTGTTAAGGCCTTTCTTTGTACTTCTCACTTTGTTTTGAATTATTGAATAATATTGACTGTGCCTTTAGTGTGGAAAGAAAACCAAATTCTACATGCATTAAAGTTTTATTTTGTGTTGTTCTTTTCTAGATTTTCTAATAGATACAATACTGCTGGTTGGTCCATACGTCTCCCCATCCCCCACCCCACCCCAATCTTCAACCCCACTTTGATTCATAAAACAATGCTTCTAGCTGTCACATTAGCATATCTGCCTGACAGATTTCCTGGGCAAATACAATGTTGACAGGAACAATTGATGCCCAGCATCTAAAATATAAACCTTTCTTCAGATTATTGATTTAGGCTTCTGAGAAGAACAGCCTTTGAAAGCCCTGACAATCACAACCGTGCTGTTTCAAAAGTGCCCATTGACATGTCAACAATTGCTCCTGTAGAGATGTGGGGGGAATTTACCTGATGTTGACTAGAGTTTGGACACAGAAGGTGTTGTATCTCATTGTATCATCAAGTCCCATGGTTACAGATGCTTCCTTTTTTTTTTTTTTTAATATTTATTTATTTATTTTTGACAGAGAGAGAGAGAGAGAGAGAGAGAGAGAGAGAGAGAGAGAGATACAGAGATACAGAGACAGATAGAGAACTGAACTGGGGGAGCTCCCAGTTCAGCATATGGTTCCACAAGGGCCGGGGCCGGGATTTGATCCCCGGTCCCCGGCACTACAAAGTGAGTGCTTAACCCACTGAGCCATCCCGGCTTCCCCGGATGCTTTCTGTATGCTGATGATTGTCGACTCTAGTTCACCAGCTTCTGCCATAAATTCCAAACTGTTATATTTCGCTGTCTCTGCAACATTTCTACTTGAAGGTATAATAAATATTTTAGATGTAACAGACAAAAACAAGTATCTCTTCTTTCTCTCTAGTTATTCCATTGGACTCAAAATGTGTTTTGTGTGATGTTAAGAGAACTATACTAGTTGTTTGGTTTTGTTTTGTTTTTTTTGGCTTGTATTTACATATTTTCTAATAGTTTATATTTTTATTTAATTATAACACAGTGTTAAAATGTCAACACACATATGTCTCAATGAATTGTCTGTGAATACCCATGTATCTGCCATGTTAGTCAAAAGATAGGATGTTGCCAGTACTCTAGAAGCTGTTTTTCATATTTATCTAAGTCACTAGACCCTTCTTCTTCTCTAAAGGTAGACATTTCCTTAACTTGTGAATTCCAGTTTAGTTTTACTTGCTTTTGAAATTTATATAAATGGAATTTCGCACATGTTGTTTTCGCCTGACTTCTTTGCTCAGCATATGCTTGTGTGATTGATCCATGTTATTGCATATAGCTAGCTATATTTTAGTCATTTTCTTTGCAGGGTACTTTGAAATATGAAGGAATAGTGCATAACTATATCATTTATTAATTTGAGTGCATATGGACATTTGAGTTTCCTCCAGCTTATATATATATATATATTGCAAGTAAAGCTGAATATCCTTGTACAAGTGTCTCATGAATATTCTTGTACATGTATTTTGGGCATGTATGAATGTATTTCAGTTAGGCACATACTGGGTCGTTGGATATGGATTCGTTCAACTTTTAGAAGATAACGACAAATGGTTTGCAAAAGTGTCTCTATCAATGTGCACAATAGGATATGAGTTCCAGGTGCCTCCCATTCTCTCCAGCACTAGGTTTTGTGATTCTTCTTATTTTCTTCACTCTGATGTGACTAGAGTGACATCCTATTGTGATTTTAAATTTCAGTTTTCTTATTGCTAGTAAGGCTAAGCAGATTTGTGTACATTTACTATTCTGTTTCTGTGAGTGAAATATTATTCAAGTCAATTGCTGTTTTTACTTTTGGATTATATGTCATTTTTGTACTGGTATATTATCAATATTTTTGTTAAGACTATATTCTCAGGGAAGCCAGCATGGCTCAGAGGGTTAAGCACTCACTTTGCAGCCTCTGGGACCAAGCATTGAATCCCAGCCCTGGCCTGTGGAGACCCATATGCTGAACTGGGATGTACTTGCCATGCAGGGGGCCTCCAGTTTGGTTCTCAAACCCTGTTTTGGCCCCTGGTTCAAGAGGGCATGCCTCCCATATGGGAGGCCCCCAGCCCAGTCCCTGCCCACCTGTGTGGAACAAAACTATGTTGAAAACTGATGACATACAACTATGGAGACTGCTTGGGGCACTCCCCTTTGTCTCTGTCTCTCTCTGTCAAAAAACAACAAACAAAAAACAAACAAACCAATAAAACCCCAATAAAATTGATCTTTAAAAAATAAAAACAAAAGGAATATATTTTTCCATTCCTTTTATTCTTTTGATGCTATCTCCTGAATAAGTAAAAGGTTTTAACTTAATGTAGTTTATCAATCGTGTGCTTATGGATAGTGGTTATCATTTAACAACTACAGTAGACTCTGTTAAGCGGAGTTCAAGCAACTGGCACTGTCAGGCAACTGGCAAGTTTTGCCAATTGCTTGCCAGTGCCAGTTGCATGAGGTCTGGGTAACAGAGGGTCCACTTACGTTTATCCAGCATCTACCAATCCCCATGGATGCAGGTTAACTAAGAGTCTACTGTATATTCCTACTCTTTGGACCATAAAACCAGCATTCTCCTAATATCCTGTCATGTTTTTTTCAAATTTAGGTGCACAATCCACCTGGAATTAATTATTGTACCTAAAGTGAAGTAGGAGTCATATTTCATTTTGTATTTTCATATAATTGAAGAGATGTAATTGAACTAATACCATATATTAAAATAACTGTCTATTGCTCACTACTCTGCAATGCCATCTTCCTTATAAATCAAGTGTCCATAAAGATATAGATTTGTTCTAAACTTCCTAATACTGTTCTATTTGTCTTTATGACAATTAAACACATACCAAAATTGGGTAGTTATAGTAGCTTTATAAGTCTTGGTAGGTGGGAAGGCAACTTCCTATTTCCTTCTTTTCATTCTCAAGGCTGTCTTGACTATTACTGACTGTTTGTATTTCCATATAATTTTTGCATTAGCTTGAAAAGTTTCAGTAAGAGAGAGACAGAAAATAGTTTGATTAGGATTGCATCAAATATGTATGTCAAACTGGTATAATTAACATCTTTTCAATATTGATGTTTTAATCCATGAATACAGTATTTTTACATTTATTTGAGTTTTATTCACTCTCAAAATCTCCACACAACTCTTCTATTCATATTTATGATAAATTATCAATTCATCTTTTTTTTTTTTTAACTGAACTGGGGGCCTCACCGCGTTGGGGAAGCACAGCCCAGTTCAGCATGTGGGTCCGCCTGGGCCGGAGCCGGGACTTGATCCTCAGTCCTCGGGGCTTCAAAGCGAGTGCTTAACCCTCTGAGCCATCCCGGCTTTCCCTTAATTCATCTTAATATTTTAAATTCTATGGTATTTTTTTGTTATTTTCAAAGGTTATTGAAAAAGTAAATTAAATGCATTAGTACTTCTTATGAAATTTTAGTAGTTACCAAAAAGGAAAAATACTTTTTTGTGTGATCGAATAACTTACACTTATACCAAAAGTAACACACATTTCAAGTAGCAGCAAATTCCATTTAGGTGAAAGTTTCCCCCTTACTCAAAAACAAAAAGTTAGTAAGGAAATTGAAAGATGGACTAGAATAACCCAGGCACATTTGTGGCAGAATTCAGAACTAACTTCTTGTCAGTCAGCGTGGGTTCATGGCTACCTCCTCCAAACTTCCCCTTCAACTCTTCCTCTGCAGGCCCTCAGGTGATACATTGAAAGTCCAACAGAGGGAGTGAATTTGGCTAGTGGAATCTTGGGCTATTTTGATGTTATCTTGTCACCTTAACTTAGAAGTCTTGTGATGGCCCAGAGGTAGGTCGCATTATACAAAGGAACTGTCATAACATTTTGATAATTTCCAGTTACAATGATTGTCTCAATCTTGTCCCAGTAATCCCATTCCATCTTAAAATAATATAGTAGTCATCCCCATGAAAAAGAAATGGAATACAAAGAAAGCTTTTTATGGTATTTAGAATCTCCACCTTATTTATTATCTTTCCTACCTTGAACCATATTTCTAAAGGGTATTGACCTAGTTCAGTATGTGAAAACATGTTATTTAGTGAAGATATTCAAAGTTAATTAACTAGTAAGAAAAGAACATGAGAAAAAATTTTTTTTTTAGAAATCTAATCATTGAAAAGCTATCTTGCTTGGAAAGCTTCCTACTATGAAATTGAGGCAGAAGTAAAATTTAAGCATTCTGCATTTTTCATGTTCACTACTACTTTTATATATTGCTTTTTTTAATACTAAACTTTCATATTATTACTTCTATCTGTGAAATATTCACATAAGATTTTGCCACTCAGATTTTCTGTATATTAATTCTATAATTCAAAATTTGATAATGATGACTAAGGATTTAGAATCTCATTTTGGAGATAAGGTACAAGACAAAATATAGACATACAATAATTATATGAATTTGAATGTATATTTTATGTATATTCATAACTGTGATATTAGAAATATTACAATTTTATTAATATGAAAAGATTTGTAGTAATTTCAGAAGACCACAAAATATTGTGAAAAGGTCAACAAAGTAAAAAGGAATTCAAAGAGATTAATTAGTGAGAAATATTATTAATACTCAATATTGGTAGTAATTTACCAATGTGTAGCAGGGAATTTTAAATTACTTTGAGAAGGTTAGCCTTAGTATATCTTACTAAAAATGATAGTAACATATATATCTGAATATGAGTGTGAAAAGAATCCAGTAGGTAGAATACACTCTACCAAGCAAATTTTCACATCAGCCAAATATGTAGCCGTATGGGACAGCCTAGCAGAAAATGTGAGTACACATAACTTTCAGAGGCAAATTCATTTTAAGTTGTGAAAAGATGTGATTTTTCTGCCCAGTTGTATTTTGCATGCGGATTGCTGCATATATCCCATTCACAAGTCTTTTGAACACTAAGTACTCTCTCTGAGTGTAGGAACTGAGATAAACCTCATTAGCAAGTTGTCCAGAGTGAGGGAATACTGTTCCTACCAGTTCCCTGGCTTTTTCTATCCCCTGCCAGCAGCAGGAATAGCTGAGCGACTTGAAAGTGTTTCACATGATAAAGATTTTTTAAACAATAATAATGGTACCCAAGTGAGAGTGTGATATTGTCATATCAGGGCATCTTTGTTGGAAGGCTACTTCTGCCTTGCTCATGGAGAATATCCTTTTTAGTTCTAGGTGCCCAATGGTTTTCAATAATGGTACACTTCAGAATCACACTGGAAACATTTTTCAAAATGCACGTACCCAGCCCACACACTTTGAGCATCTGATATAGAGTAGGGTTGGTTGTTTTTGTTGTTTTTGTTTTTTAATTAAACTCCTTATCACGTGCTGATATGGACACTGCTTAAGAATTACGGTCCGCAAAGGCCGCTCTGTGCTTTGATGGTTACCTGCTTCTGTTGTAAGATTCTAAATTAAAACCCATGAATTGCTGTGTCTACAATGCTGAAGTAACAGCTGGATGTTTTAGATGCCTGTCTCATATTTTTATACAGATTAGTAAATTGTTGCTGTTTTTTTAATTTTCAAAAGCTATCTAATAGTGTCCAAGGAAAATAGACCTTAGTAATTTTGAATCTTTGAGAGTTGATCAAGATCCAATTGCTTTTCTAAAACTTCTAAACATTTGCTTCCTGGATCTTTAAGGACCGTTTGTCATAGGGATGAGCTCTTTCTTGTCCTTGTAGGGGTTACTTCAGTGAGATACCTTAATCAGGCTATATGAGTCAACAAACTACTAATATTTATTATTGTCTTTGAGGTTACTTCATCCATAGGTGAAGTGGGTCTGAGGTACAGATGTTAACTGGGAAGCGCTTCACTTGGAAAATGCAAAAGATAGCCCTTTAGAGGATGTATTATAGAAACCTTTTTGAGGTTGTTTCTGTTACTGTAAAATTATACTTATTTCAAAGAAATTGACAGTTTCATTTATTCAAAGGACAACGTTTGTGGAAGGCTTGGAATGAGGAAAGTGGGCAGAGGGGAAGAGGTAGAGAAACAATGTACGTTTGGTGGAGGGTCAAGTTACAAAAATCTCATTTTTAAGTTCAGAGCAGAAATTATGTCCAAATCTTATATCCCTCTCTGCATGACTTGGCCACAGGTTAGTGCCCTAACTTAATCTGCACATTTATCCCAGCAATTACAGTATTCTTTCAAACCTCAGATATGGAATATGAAGCCTACTGTGCAATTTCTCTGTTGCAATTATATTGCAGTCAAAAATGTGTACATCTGTACGATGTAACAATTGCATTTATTCACTACTCACTTTGAATAGTTTTATTTGCTGAGGAGGGTAAAAGAGTATTTCATTTCCACTCTGTTGAAATCATGATTCAGATGATGTAATCACTGAGGAAGGTCTTGATCACATCCTGCAACTGCACATGAGTTCTCGCACTTACTAATAGCTTTCTTTGGTTATTATCAAGGGGATATCTATTGCAAAGTGGTCTTATAAAACCTTTCTTCATTTAAACCTCAAAACCTTTGTTATGCCTTTGACCAAAACATTCTAAAATTTTGTTTTCATACTTATAATAATTATAACCTTTCTACCTTTCCCCCATCCTCTGCATTCTTCATAATAAAACTCCATCTGCCAAACGCAGACTACCACTGATGGGTAGTATGAACAATAGAGCTAGAATCCTTTTTGCTACATTCCAAGAAAAGGCTAGTAACACTCACATATTACTATGTGTGGTCCATGTATAATTAATATATAATTAAAGAGGATAAGAAAAATAATGTATATAGTCACAGAACCCCAAGAATATACCCAATTCTTAGAATATATACAGTTCTTTTTCCAATCTTCTTTTCTGTTTTCTCTCTTTTAATGGTACCATATTTACATACTTAATTCAAAACTTTGAACTGTTTTTTATTTGCTAGCCAATTTTGTAAGTACTACCTAGTCTATATATGATGATTCTTTTCTACATAATCCCAATTTATTGCCTTCATTGCAGTTCTCATAATCTGGTAAGTATGAGGTGTAATGGTATCCATCATAGGTTTTGGCATCTGGTAGACTTAAATGTGAATCCTAAATGTACTGACTACTATCTGTTTAACTTTAGCCAAGTTACTTCATCTTCCCAAACCTCAAATGGTAAGTAAAAAAGGCAATGATATATTGTTTACAGAGATGTTATAGAAATTAAACAAAGTAATGCATAAAAACTTAAATGCATTGTAGGAATATTATAAACATTCAATAAATAACTTACTACTCCCACAAATATAATAATAATAATAATAATAATAATAATAAATCATAATAATCAACATTACCTGGACTATAGTAATGACTTCCCTATTTTTACTCTTTATATATTATTTTTGCTTTTAGGTCTGCCTAATTGTATTTCTCATTATTATCAAAATGGTTTTCTAAAAATCTAAATCACTTGCTTGTTTACATACTCAACTATTGTCTGACCAGTACTATTTCATTGATTCTTAACTCCCACCCCAAACTCACATACAATTTTATAAATATTGTATAGCAGTCATACATACTTAAATACACAAACATAGGCATAGAATTACATGAATACAAATATATTGATAACCATAACTGGATTGTTCACATTAAAATGGGTTTGGGCGTTTTTAAATATTATTGCCTTCATATCCTCATTTATTTATTCCATCTCTCTCTCTCTCTCTGGCCCCACAAATCTCCTCTCTTCATCCTGCCTTCAATCCTTCTCCCCCACCATGCCCATCAGGCTCTCTCTCAGACCCACTTCCTCATAATCTCCTTATCATAAAGAATCATAGTGTTCAGGGCGCATCACGTTTCTTCCACCTTTTGTTACAGTCATTCCTGTGTCAGTCACTGTGACCAGAGGAATTCCTTAGCATGCTTGGCCAGGTACAGTGCACATACTCTTGTAACTAACAATAAACTGGGTGAAGTGTAGTGATAAGAAGCTCGTGGAACTATTAAAAAAGTGGGAAAAGGGGGGAATCTCTCATATGAAGTCATTTGTTTCTATCTGGTGATGCCAGATATAAAGTCTAGCCAATTCTCTTTCAGTATATAGCAGATGCTGTGGGATGTATCTTACAAGTTTCCATCTATAATTTCCAATATAGAGATAAAATATCCGCTCTTTATTACTCAAAAGCCAATGGGATATTAATAAGATAAGAAGGAAGACAGTCACTGTGATATAAAAATAATAGATAGCATTATTTGTAACACCCCTCACATAAAAAAGTGTGTCATAAGACTCTAATGTCACAGTTTGATGACAAAAAGAAAACATCAGAGATGGAGGATAAAGTACAAAGCCTTTCAGACTGTATTGTATAGCATTATATTTTAACATCTTGTCCCAGAATTTTCTGCCCTACTTGTAATCCACCCTCCACCCAACACCTAATGACACTACTCTTAGCCTGTCCATCATGACTCTGATTTGTACATAGAATTTCTGTTAACTACAGTTCTTTATTATTTTTAAATTATTTTGATGACTAGGAAACAGTCTCAATTCAGTACATGCAAGATGTTAACAAAGCAAATGAATATTTGGCTGTTATGGATATAGGAGATCAAGTAGAAATCCTAGCAGAATGAATAATGTAAGGTGAATATCCTTCAGAATGGCCAGCTGCAAACTCATTATGTTCCTTTCATATTTGCACTGATAGAATGATAGGTGGATAGGGGTCTGGAATGTAAACCTGGCCTTGGGTCAAATTCCCCTGGGATCTAGATAATGCTGACAATTACTGATACTTATTGCCTTTTTTAGACCAATCCATCAAGGCTTGAAATAGAGACAAGACCTATAGATTCAGTAGTGCTTTAGCATAACTCTGCTTATTACTTGTGTTTTTGTATATTTATTTTAATTGATTACATGCACATAACCATATACTGAAATGGACACATTATTTCAGTCAACTTCCAGTATTTTTACATTGCAATTAATAAAGAGTAAAGTGAAGCTACTCTTTTATTTAGTACATATTTGGGACAAATGATTAAAATTTTCAGCTCTCCCGATAGTAGTAGGATGCCAAGCTCAAGAATTTCTATTTTAGTCTTGAAGAATAATATTTTGCCCTTCATAAATGTTCAGTTGTTTACTCTTAAAATCGAAAGCTCTGCATTCTCACTACTTTCAGCTTCTGCACTGAAATAAATTAATTACTCCGGAAATGAACTGAAATCTTTATTTAAACCCAGCTTAATATTTGGATGATCTTCAAGGCTCTTCATTGAAAAATCTGTGTAGTAGAAGCCATAGCTGTGTCAGTTGTGCCTAATACTTGTGGCTTACTCTTGTCAGCCCTTCCATCGATGTTAGGATTAGAAACAGCTTTCCAGTTTCAAGGATCTGAAAAGTCCATGTCATACGGTGTCATTTTGAAAATGAGTACTGAGTTGTGACTCCTACATTTTTATTTCAAATTCTGTTCTGCCTTTATCAAACTGCATGAAACATGAGGAAAAATTTAGCTACCCTGCAGTGTTAATTTCTCATTTGCAACATGTGGCAAATAACCTAGTAAATATTATATACTGTGTATTGTGTGTTTTATCAAAATTATACTACATTAATGTGGTTGAAGTGTTTAATAGTTCTACAAAACTATATCCTACCCCTATCGTCCACTACATCTCCCTAGAACAAACATTTTTAGCTACTGTTAACTGTTTATTTCAGTGTTTACTGCCTGCCATTCCACTAAATAAATTATTCTGAGTACTAGTTCTCATTTTTTTTGTGTATTATCTCCCCTTTTTGTAGGATGGCTATTTTGCTTTATTCCTACTCCTGCCGTCACTGTTACTCCCAACACAATGTCACATTATCGTCTACTATTCCTCAGATACATTCCCATCATAATAATGGTTAGCTCAATCCCCTTTCCTTTCTCACACAACATTTGGTTTAATAATTACCTTGATTTTTATGTTATTGGCCTAGTTCATTAGTTTGCTTGGGCTGACATAATGAGGTACCACATACTGGGTGGCATAAAAAACAGAAACTTATTTCTCTCAGTTCTGGAAGATAGAAGTCTGAGATCAAGTTGTCAGCAGGTTTGGTTTTTGCTCATGCCTCTCGTTCACTTGTAGGTGGCTGTCTTCTCCCTGTGTTTTCTTGCAGTCTTCTATCTCTACGTGTCTGTGTCTGAATTTCCTCTTCATATAAGGACACCAGTCATATTAGGTTAGGACCCACCCTAATAACCCCACTTTAATCTAATTACCTCTTTAAAGACCCTTTCTCCAAAAACAGTAACATTCTGAAGTATCAAACATTAGAACTTCAACATACGAATTTTGGGTGGACAAAATTCATTCCATAACACTTACTTTATTACATAATCCAGAGAAAACTCCAAACTTGTCACAAATGATGCAAGTCTCCTCTCCAGACATTCAGACACATTGGCTAATTTTGTCCACTTGAGCTTCTTCTAAAAGTCCTTCATTGGGACGCCGGGATAGCTCAGCGGTTGAGCACTTGTCTCGCAATCACAAGGTCAGGAGTTTGGTTCCCAGCCCTGGCCTATGCAACCCAACATGTTAAACTGTGGCACAACTGATAACTCTGGGATGGCTCAATGGTGAGATGCTACCCTCCATTCGGAGGTCAGGTTAAGTCCCCACCCTGCGCAGCCCCACATCCACCTGTATGGAATGAAACCATGTCACAGCTTATTATGTACAACTATGGAGACTACTCTGGGCCTCTCTCTCTCTCTCTCTCTCTCTCTCTCTCTCTCTCTCTCTCTCTCTCTCACACACACACACACACACACACACACACACACCTTCTCTCAAAAACAATCAAAATAAATCTTAAAAAATAAAAAAAATCCTCCATTGAGTACACAGCTCTATATATTCAGTATACAGCTGCCATGCCAGGCTCGCTCCTGAGCACCATCCTTCCTGGGAAATGTCTCCACTTCTTTCCTAGACCATGATTTCTTGATTTGCTTCTTCATTCTGGGGGAGCATACTTAACTTCCTTAAAAAAGTATATGAGGGGAAGCCGGGATGGCTCAGTGGGTTAAGCACTCACTTTGCAGCCCTGGGAACCGAGGATCGAATCCCGGCCCCGGCCCATGTGGACCCATATGCTGAACTGGGGAGTGCCCCCAGTTCGGTTCTCACCGGGGTGAGACCCCGGCCCAGTTCCTGCCCTGTGCAGCCCCGCCCACCTGTGGAATGAAACTATGTGGAAAAACCGATGATGTGCAACTATGGAGACTGTTCTGGGCCCTCCCCCTTCTCTCTGTCTCTGTATCTCTCTCTCTCTCTCTCTCTCTCTCTCTCTCTCTCTCTCTCTCTCTGTCAAAAACAATAAAAATAAATCTTTAAAAAATGTATATGGGAATTAAGAGACCACACAGTCTGAAATGTGAATCCTACTCAGGGAAGTGCTTAAAGTTTGACTAGATATAAAACAGTAAGTTAAAATGTTTTCTTCTAAATTTTGAAGGCATTAATGGGTTTGTTTTGTTGTTGAGTCATAGGAATTCATTATATATGTTGGATAATAATCTCCTATTAGATAAGTTATTTTCAAATACCTACTCTATGGGTTATTTTTTTATCTGATAATAGTGTCCTTTGGTGATTACTTCTGAATTTTCTAATATTGTGTTGAAAATAGCAATACATATTTTTTCCAGGACAATGTTTTTTTTTGTTTGTTTGTTTTATTATTGTCCATGGTTTTGGTGTCATAGCCAATATCATTATCAAATCCAATATCATGAAAATTTTCTGCTATGTTTTCTAAGAGTTTGATGTAACTCAACTTTTTTATTTATCTCAAGATAAATTGTGTCTATGATGTAAGGTAAAGGTTCAACTTCATTTATGTAAATGTGAATATCCAGTTTTCCCAATCCTAACTGCCTTTGCCTGTCTTTTTCTTAATTAATGGTCTTTGCACCCTAGTCAAAAATCATTGAACATATATCCAAGTCCATGAGAGTTCATTTCTAGGCTCTCCGTTCTTTTTTCATTTGTTAATATGCCTGCCTTTGTCTTTGTCACACTGTTTTGATTGCTATACTTTGTAGTACATTTAAAATCAGAATACACCATATTTTCCTATTTCTTTATA
>PVKE010024894.1:0-23464 GCA_004027555.1 Craseonycteris thonglongyai
GGGCAGCGGGCGGAGCAGAAGCCGGTGTCCTCACCTCGCGCCCCCAGTCCTGCTGCACCTGGAGAAGTGCCTGTGTCATCAGGGAAAATGAGGACGACGTGGTCCCCGAGTGCCTGGCTCCGCCTCCCCGTGAGACCGAGGGGCTGGTGCCCGGCCCGTGGCAGTGGGAACACGTTTCCCTGCTGTGGGCATGAATCTGCAGCGAAAGACTCCGCGAGTATCGTCCACCACTGCCGTGTTCTCAGCTTGTGGAGACCGTTGGACACGCTTAGCGATGCAACAGCGCACGGCTCTTCCCAGGGAGAACGCTGTCAGGCTCGTCTCCGCAGAGGCTGCTCCGTTGACCTTGGGCGCCCTTGGGGGAGGCTCCCTTGCACACCCGAGTCTCACGGCCGTGTCCGCGCGTTCAGCACCGCGCTGTCGGTCGAGAGGTCGGCTCTGTTATTAGAGCCGCTCTGCCGAATTGGAGCGATCGCTCGTGATGCGCGGGACGTGGGGAGAGTTTCACTCTCAGGTGCCAAGAGGCGTGTTGGCTATTTTCCTTCATACGAAACCTTTATGCTTCAAGTACAGTTTCTCAGGAACCCAGGAAGCAGCCGTGCGGCAGCCTAGCACGCGCGGAGAGCCGGGCTTGCCCTGCGCGTGCCCTGCGCGTGCCCTGCGCGTGCCAGGGGGAACTCCGGGGCCGCATCCGCCCTTTGTTGCTCGTCTCTGGCTGAGGTTCTGACCCTTAAGTGGTTTCTGGGCATTTGTTGTTCTCTCACTTGTGAGCAGTACGGCAAAAACAATGTTCCACGTTGTTTCCTCCTGACTTCATCTGGCTACAGTTTCTACACGCACGCGCCTGCACACGCGTGTGCACGCACACGCACAGTGCTTGGTGACTATGAGGATGACACCCAGCGATAGCGGAGCTCACAGCGTTCAGACCTCGTGGGTACAAGCACGAAGGTACAGGAATCGTTTTCCTGTGTTCAAGAAAAATCCGCCTCGTGGATGGCATCACCCGCTGCCCTGTGTATCGATCTGTCGTAAAGGTGACAGACGATGAGCAGCAAGTGCGTGAGTGATGCAGTCGTGCAGCACCCGGGGCTGTGAGCTGGACGGGAACAGCAGCAGCAGCTCGTCTGCCTGGCTGCTCCCAGGTCCATGTGGACGAGTCTCTGCCCCTGAACGTGCAGTGACCAGTTTTGCCGTCACCAGCTTTTTCCTACCAGCCAAATGCCACCAGCTCAGCGGAGCCCCTGAACTTCGTGCCCGGCTGGGCAGGGGCCCCGGCTTCGGGCGCGTGTGGACGGCCGCACTGTCCCCGTGAGATATGGTCCAATCAGCAGCGACGTTTTCCTTGTCAGTTTTGATATATCCGATAATAGCTGCAGGTTGTTTGGCGATGTCCAATGTTCTGTGAAGATGGGCTTTTCATATTCTTTATTGTTTTTTACTGACAAAATGTGGCCGGGACTTGTGCAGTTTTCTGAAATGAAACAACAGAACGAACCATTGATAATTTAACCCTCATGCACCTCAGTGGACGCCCCGTCCTTGTGGCGAGTTTTGGTCAGGACCTAATGAGCTCCTGTTCATTGATCCGTCATCAGCAGGCCTGTGATTGAACGTGACCCCACAGCCAAAACACTACAACTCATCGGGTCCCCGCGCCACCCCACGCAAGACCCCGATGCGACGCCCGTGGGCGGTGTGGCGGTCCCTCACGGCGTCCACCTGCTCGGAGTCGGGTCTGACAGATGGCGAATCTGAACGGGTCTCTCCAGATGGGGGAAGGCTGCCGTGGCCGCCCCGCCTTGGGTGGGCTCTGCGTTCATGCTGCAGGGGGCTCGTCTCTCTCCTGGGAGCTGGATTTGTTTCTCTTCCATTCTCTTCTTTTTCCTCATTGTATGTGGAGGCTGGATCACACGAGGTTTAGTGCTTCAGTCAGCAAATTGGTGCTCGGGGAGCCGGTCCTTGTGGGCACATGGGTGGGCACACAGGTGAGCACATGGGCACACGTACACACAGAGACACAGACAGACACAGGGGCATGTGCACAGGAAGTTATCTATCTATCATCTATTTATCTCTACCTATCATCTATCCATCCATCCATCCATCCATCCATTGTCTATCCATCCATCCATCATCTATCCATCTATACATCTATCCATCCATCATCTGTCCACCCATCCATACATCCATCCTTCCATCATCTATCCATCTATCCATCATCTATCTATCCATCCATCCATCCATCGTCCATCCATCCATCCATCCATCCATCCATCATCTATTCATCTATTCATCCATCACCTATCTATCTGTCTATCTATCATCTATCCATTCATCATCTATCTATCTATCTATCTATCTGTCTATCTATTATCTATCTATTTATCTCTACCTATCATCTATCCATCCATTCATCCATCCATACATCCATTCTTCCATCATCTATCCATCTATCCATCATCTATCTATCCATCCATCCATCCATCCATCCATCACCTATTCATCTATTCATCCATCACCTATCTATCTGTCTGTCTATCTATCTATCTATCTATCTATCTATCTATCTATCTATCTATTATCTATCTATCTCTACCTATCATCTATCCATCCATCCGTCCATCCATCCATTCATCCATCCATCCATCCATCCATCATCTATTCATCTAACAATCCATCATCTATCTATCTCTGTATCTATCATCTATATCATCTCTCTCTCAATATAGAAAGACACCTAGAATGTGAACCATGGGCTCATATCTGGTAATTTAAAAGCCTTCTTCAAATCCTTAGAATGCCTATTTTGTTAAACCTTACTGATTAAGTATTAGGTTATTTTTTATTCTGATGGGTGAAAAATGCTATTTTGCTTTTTAGCTGTCATTTACTTTACTATTTGTGAGAATGAACATATTTCAGAGACACCCGTGGCTGCGTTTCCGCACTGGGTTTGCTGGCAACTAGCCGTCTCCCCCGCTCGGCTCTCGGTTTCTGCAGCAGAAGACGCTGCGACTCGGATCCTGGGCAGCTTGAGCGTTTTCCTAGTGGTGGACTCGTCGGGTCACAGCATGTGGATGGTTCTGCACACACACAGTGAATGAGGGCAACAGCCCTCCTCGCAAGGCGCTTCCTGCTTAGCGGTGTGAAGCTGTAAGGAACAGATGTGCTCCTACTGTGTTCATCCACAGCGCCCACAGCGCCCACAGCGCCCACAGCGCCCACAGCACCCACAACTGCCCACGCTTCTCAGTCGACCTTCGCGATGGACAGTCAGTGCGGCCAGGATGGGACATGTGTGGAAGCAAATGCTGCAATCAGAGCATTGGCATTTGCATTTACTGACGCTCTGTGCACACGTGCGGTTCACAGAGCTTTATACACGCCTGCCTGTCACTACTGTGTGCGTTGACACACAGGAGGAGACGGGAAGCCCTTGTTGGGGGTGGGGGTCTGCAGGCAAACATGGGCCCATGGTGTCTGCAGAGCCCGGGGAGGGGGTTCAAGCCCAGATGGGTGGGGGCCACGGCCCACTCTCCAGCTCACAGGTGAGACCCGGTTCCATCCACCTGACAAAGAGTTATTTACTGCAAAGGACTTAGCTCCTAATTACGCAAAAGTAGGCTTATGCGAGGTGTGGAAGTTTGGGGGATACTCGGCTTCCTTTTTAGAGGGGACCCTTAGTTGTCATGAGATTTCAGATCAGATATGGAAGTCTGTGTGTGTGTATTTACTCCATCATGTTTATAGTTTTTGGTGTTTCAGTTTTTTTTAATATGCAGTTTCTCTACATAGCTATAATCTTTTGTTTTTTTAAAGATTTATTTTTTATTGTTTTTGACAGAGAGAGAGAGAGAGATACAGAGACAGAGAGAAGGGGGAGGGCCCAGAACAGTCTCCATAGTTGTACATCATTGGTTTTTCCACATAGTTTCATTCCACAGGTGGGTGGGGCTGCACAGGGCAGGAACTGGGCCGGGGTCTCGCCCCGGTGAGAACTGAACTGGGGGCACTCCACAGTTCAGCACGTGGGTCTGCTCGGGTGAGTAGCTGGGATTCGATCCTCAGAACCTGGGGCTGCAAGGCGAGCGCTCAGCCCTCTGAGCCCTCCCGGCTTCCCCAGCAAGCTGGTTTTTTCTAACGTGGAACGGGGTGCACAAAATGTTCAGTAACTTGCACGCTCACACATTCCCATCAAAGTTACATTATTGCGTTAAATGACTGAATTACGTGTTCACGCTGCTAACATGTCTTATGACAGTATCCAGCCTTATTGTTAAAAAGCCTCTTCCCAGGGCATTCTTTTCAATGAAGATGATGTTCAAATGTCCAGAGACCCGTGGTGGTAGAGATGGGGTCCCCTGCTGGACATCCGCCGGTGTCAGGGTGGTCCCCAGTGCCTCCACCCGGGAGGGGGGGCACGCTCTGGCCGCGTGAGGGCCGCGGGGGTCAGGGGTCCGCTGGGAAGTCTCTGTGGGCCGTGGCCGGCTCAGGGCAAAGCCAGTGAGCTGGGCGGGTTCCGGTTCCCCGAGGAGGAGAACACAGGCCCCTTCAATGGTCAGGAGAGGGGGACGCGTCTTAAGACCCGGGTTTGCGATGACTTGGGAAGTGACGGGGGGGCATTTAATCCAAGTTGTGTTCAAAACATTCACCCAGGGGGAAGCCGGGATGGCTCAGTGGGTTAAGCACTCACTTTGCAGCCCCAGGGACCGAGGATCGAATCCTGGCCCCGGCCCCGGCCCGTGTGGACCCATGTGCTGAGCTGGGGAGTGCCCCCAGCTCAGTTCTGTCTCTGTATCTCTCTCTTTGTTAAAAAAAACAACAAAAAACAAAAACACATTCACCCAGTTGTGGACAGATTGGCCCTCACTATTGATGCTCGGTTCTCCTGTTTAGTCGCACAGGTCTTGAGCGTCAGGAACTCCATGAATCACTGTCCCCAGAAGGGCCTCCCCGGCAAGACTCTGATGCCCACTGGTCCACGTCCTGCATTCAGTTGTCACTTAAGCGTCAGCATCGGCTCCCGGTCTCCTTTTGTTCGGAGGGTTTCGGTGGCGCGGTTGTGGTTGGGAAATATTAAGACGTAATTTATTCATTTCCTTCCGGGGTCCTCGTAGCTGCTTCTCGGAGCCGGTGTGCACGGCGTGAGCAGCACTCGCGCCGGTGAGCTGGTCTCCCGGGAAATTGCCCGTGGTATTGGGAACTCGCAGGTCGTTGACTATCCCCATTGAATTTGGGCAGCTCAGGACATTTCTAATAATTAATACTGTAATAACACTTAATGATCTGCACTCATGCAGTCTGCGAATCCAGCTAATGGTGCAGTTTTTAGTGGCCGCACAAACAGCAAGTTTTAAATGCGTCCAATGTGCCATTTCAGCATCCCCGAGACTTGCGGGGGACCCTGCCCGAGGGGCTGCCACCGACCCGACCCCCGGCGCCAGGTCTCCAGGGAGGGGCTGCCGGTTGTGAACTGGGTCTGAGGCAGGACGGGGGCCGTGACGTGTCTGCAGACGGGAGGGACGTTGGAAGGCGGTGACAGTAGTCACCACAGAGGGAGCAAAGCACTTGGAAATGAGGATGGAGACTGAAGGCTCTTTTACCAACGTCACTAGCAAGGAATTAATACCTTGGGGGCTGGCCCTGTCCACAGCCATGTGTTCCTGAGCCCCTCCCCCCGCCAGCCTCGCTGAGCAGAGTGCAAAGCACCTTCCAGAAGCTTCTGCAAACACAGGGCCTGAGGATAGGGTGACCAGATGTCCCGCTTTTTAACGATTTGGGCTTTTTAAAAAAGTCCCGATTTTTGGAAAGAATGCACGACAAGCTAGGGAATGGCGGGAGATAGACCCAATTTTTCATCAAGAACCCCCTTCCCCCCGGTCAGTGGTGTCCCGCTTTACCAATGTTACAATCTGGTCACCTTACCCGAGGACTATGCTAGAACCTGCCTTTTGGGATCAAAGTTTGGGAGCTTTATATTGCGTTGAGGGCTGTTGTTACGTGTTTTCATTTCCCCCCCACTTTTTAAATTTTTTATGATGGGTACACCATCCATTATTTTCACAGGAACAGAAAATGGTGAAACTGAATTTTTGAGCATGTAGTTAACGTAGGTGTGAGAGCTGCTAGCCGTGCACTAGCAGGGGTTTTGCGATGCTGCTGAGCTCACCCTCACTGACACCTGCGTTTTAGAACTCTCATCACCAATCGCCATTAAAAACCCATCAGTAAACTAACCAGGAGAGGAAGAGTAAAGGATCGGACAAGGACATGCCGTTCTTACTATCCCGTCTCCACCGTCTGCCTGGGGAGGACTCTGGCACGTGGGGCGGGCTCCCTTCTGGTTCCAGGGCTGGGGCCACAGGCCGAGGGCCCAAGGGTTCAGGGCAGACGTCGCTGATTCCAAACTGCTCTGCAAGTCGTTAGAGACTCACCGTGCTTCCTGTTTGCGTTTACACCGAAGGCCAACCATGGAGTCCTTTCAGGAGGACATGCTTTGACAACTAATATTGTAAATTACCGAATTTCACATTTCTCTTCCACTTTGATTTCCAGACACTTTTGCTACTTTGATGCCAGTGTCAGGATTGGGTGCATGTGGGTCTTCAATGCATGTGGGTATTGAATGCATGCGGGTCTTGAATGCATGTGGGTCTTGAATGCACATCTGTGTTGAATGCACACAGGTCTTGAATGCACATGGGTTTTGAATGCACGTGTGTGTTGAATGCATGTGTGTGTCGAATGCACGCGGGTCTTGAATGCACATGTGTATTGAGTGCATGTGCATCTTGAATGCATGTGGGTCTTGAATGCATGTGGGTCTTGAATGCACGCGGGTCTTGAATGCATGTGGGTCTTGAATGCACATGTGTGTTGAATGCATGCGGGCCTTGAATGCACATGGGTTTTGAATGCACGTGTGTGTTGAATGCACGTGTGTGTTGAATGCACGTGGGTCTTGAATGCACATGTGTGTTGAATGCACATGGGTCTTGAATGCATGTGCATTTTGCTTTCACAAACTGAAAGCAAGAAACACACATCTGTGAAAGGGGAGGACGCTTTCATGGGCTTAAAATACAGCGAAGAATACCTTCCAAATAGCGGTTCTGGTTTGTCTTGCTCTTAAAAATACAAACATGGTATTTGAAGTGATTGTACCTATTTTAAATCTCAGACTTAGCCTATTGAAAGAATGAGCTATTGGGGATCCCTGGATAGCTCTGCAGGTTGAGCGCTTGCCTTGCAATCGCGAGTCCAGGGATCAAGTCCCGGCCGGGCCTGTGCAAACCCATGTGCTGAACGGCGGTGCAATTGGTCACCAGGATGGCGTGGTGGTGACGGTTCTCACCTCCCATGTGGGAGCCCCCAGTTCTGTTACCACCCCACGTGGCCCCACATCCACCTGTGTGGAAGGAAACCACGTCACCGCTAACGATGTGCAACCATGGAGACGGATCTGGGCCCTCCCCCTTCTCTTAAACAATAAATCTTAAAGAAATGAATAGACAACGAGCTGACAAAATGTAACACTTTAAAAAAACTGCAGAAAACGGACAAAAATCATAATGCACTTCTATTATAAGTATATTATAATTAACACAATGTAAAATAGTTTAAAGTTTACCAATAACAGACTCTAATTGCTTAAATATCAAAGTTTTAAACAATTTCTTGCCTTAAGAAGCACAGTGACTTGACGTTTCTGCTAATTACCGGTATAGTTTGAGTTCTCCCCTTTGTAGTCGGTTTGCGTGTAAGCAGACGCTCGCATGATTGATGCCGCCTCGCCCACGACGCGGGCGCGTTTCATCACTATGCCCTCAAATTGCTGTTAAAAACGCCAGTTCACGCTGTTCTGCGCAGCCTATTTTATGCCTCTGCTGAAGGTGGCTTATCCACGCGTTATTAGAGCAGAACAAGAGGGCAGCATTTGAGGTCTGTTATCAAAGGATTAATTCTCATCGCAAATCACGGATGGCTATGACGGACTCTTTTTTATTTTTGCTTTTGCTTTCCTTTTCTAAAAAACAATTTTTTTTTTTTACATCCTACCACCTCCAAACATGCATTTGTATCCAAGGAACATACACTCATCAATAAAACATATAAATGGAAGCTAAGAGCCTTCCAGGCATATAAAGCCCACAGGCTACCCGCTCGGGGGTTAATGTGGTTCCTAAGAATAAACTGTTTATTTCTATAGGATACGTTATCAGTGCAGACCCGGGCTTCGCTGGGTAGTATTTGCATTAAAAGAAGCTGCTTGTCAGCCTGCTGGTTTTCCATGTGTTAATAACACGCTTCCTATTTTATCTCAACGTGAAGATAAAGTCGCAACTGCCTGGTAAAGTGCGTTTCGGGGGGAGAGATCGGTTTTGCAAGCCTCGTGCACACACACAAAAGTTACGAGCAGCTTCCAGCGTTCGCATCGGGCGCCGCTCATCACGACTGGCTTCACGGAAGTTTCCGGCTCAAGTAGCGTCTTGAGAATTTGGTTAGAAGTCCCGCCTGGGATGAAGGCCCTGCCGTGGCAGCCGCGTCAGAAGCGGGGCCGTTATCTTTGCGACGGACAACACCCGGCAGAGGAGCTTCGGAAAATACTTTCTCCTCTCCAAAAAGGGCTTCGGCTCGCGTCGAGCCCTGGTGCTATTGTTTTCGGATTCCTTTCAAGGTCAGATCAGAAAACGAGTCCTTATAGTTAAAACTGATAACAGGCGAGCGTCAGGTGCGGCAGAAGAGCTGCTCCTGGTGGGACATCTCAGCGTCTTTGTAGCAAACACCCAGCCCGCATGTCCCCCCGGCCCCCGGGGTGTATCGGCCGCAAGCAACGCCTTCAGCACAGATGGAAGAGCCGTGATGCAAATGCAGGGGCCTGCGCATCCCCAAGGGGCGTGAGGCGGGAGAACTCGCACGGCCGCCCCGAGCCGCGCTCCAGGCACCCGCGGCCTCTCTCTCGACCTTTCCGACCTTTCCGCCTCACCCCACAGCCTCCGTCGCTCACTGTTGATGCAGGAGGCACCTCTACGGAGCCAGGCACCTCGTACGAAGATGTGGGTGCGTGTGCCGTCTAGACTAAGGTGACCAGACGTCCCGCTTTGGGCGGGACAGTCCCGATTTTTAACAATTTGTCCCGCATCGTTTTAAAGAAGTCCCGATGTTTGGAAAGAATGCACGACAAGCTAGGGAGCGGCGGGAGAGAGACCCAATTTTTCATCAAGACCCCCCTCCCCCCCGGTCAATGGTGTCCCGCTTTACCAGTGTTACCATCTGGTCACCTTAGAACGTATGTCCACGTACGTTAGAAGCCACGTCGTACTCGGGAAAGGACGTGAGAGGAGCCGCCTTTCACTCATGTTAGTGAATTCGGGGCTCAGGCTGAGCTGCTGAAGTATTGGGGCTCAGGAAGCGCAGCCTGATGTGTTCGCGAGCTTTGACGGGTAAGACTGTGACTGAGCAAGTTCACCCGTGTGTGTGAGCAGGTGCCACGTCTCAGGTTGGTGACGTCGGTCACCGGCTTCCCCGCGGGCTGGTCACGGTTCCGGCGGCCCTGTGTCCTGGCTGGCTGTGCCTTCCCGGTGACGGGCACTGTGCCCACGCGCTTGGAACCCCCTCCTGGTCTGCAGGGAGGCACGGAGGCCGTGTTGTGCTCGGTCAGAGCCCGCGGCGGGGGACTCGGGGCGGCTGCTTCAGCCCCGTGGTCTGCAGCACCCCGGGGGGCTCGCCCCGTCCTGAATCCTGGCTTGGGGGGGCGGTGGGCTACGGTGCCCAGGACAGGCACGCCGGGTTCCGGCGTCTCCAAGCCAAACGACACCGTGCTCGTCTGTCTAAACCCCGCTGCCAACTTCTGGATCCTGCTTCCATGTGACGCGAGAGAGGACGTGTCATGAGCACCCCCAGTGACACCGAGCCACGGAGCAGACGCGTGTCTGGGTTCATGTGTTTTTATCCCCAGAAGCACGTTGCCCGTGAAAGGTGCCTCTTGGGTCCCTGACGCCAAAGCTGCCGCGGATCAGAGGGGATGGATCCAGGCCTGGCTGACCAGCTCACGTGTCTGACGGGGACACCGAGGCCCCCGCTCTGCGTGGGGTCCCAGAGTTGTGCACACGCCGCATGCGTGCTGATGGCCCCGGGATCCGTGCCACCCCGAACACGTGGGGCCTGACGCAGGGCCGGAGACCGCGTTCCCGGCCGGCTCTCCAGCTTCCTGCTCCACACGTAGCAGATCCTGTGTGTCCCTGTCGCTTTGTGAAAACCGCACGTCCACCCAGCATCCTAACCGTGCTGTTCCTGCGGGAGAGCCGCCCCCACGCTGGGAGACTTCAGGCGGTTTCTGTTTACGTGTTCACGCCGTGGGTGACACCTGGGTCCACGGCCCACGGAGAGCATGACCTCCCGACGCCCTTGTCTGGGGTCACCCAGGGAGAGCGGCCTCCTCAGGGTGCCCCCAGCTTCCCGTCCCGGCCCCGCCGGGCCCCTCGCTGTCCGGCCGCGGGGACCTCTTCCCGCGCCAGCCTTGCGTGGCCGCCGTCTTTGACATCGTTTCAGATCTTCCACCGGGATTGAGCTTCCCTGGGACGCGGGCACGTTTCTGGGGTGCCTCCCCCATGGGTCCTGCTCCGTGCACGGGGCGTCTGTCATCTCACTCGCTCGTCTGTGCCGGTCACCGGGGCGGCCACAGCCCGCGAGCGCCCACGGCCCCGGCGGGGACACCGGCCGTTTCTCATAAGCCTCGTGTCCTCGTCCGCGTGCCGTGGTCGGCACGGAGCGGCGGGCCTGTGTGCGGGGAGGGCCGACGCGGCCCCCCCTCCCGGCCGTCGGAAGGGCGCCTGCTGATTAACGGGACGCAGGAGCGGGCGGGCGGCGTCCCCCAGCACCGCTGACAAGCAGCCGGGCACCCTGTCATCTATCATCGTACACAGGATCTGTCAACGGGAGAAACGATTTCAATAAAAAACTTCTGCGCGAAATTGCTTCGCCAGAGCGCCCACCGGTCTGCCCTGTGTGCGCCTGTCCCTGTGCTGCTGATGTTCTGCCTCCTCCTCCTCTTATTTTTTTTTAATTTTGGCTGTGAAAGGTACTTAATGTACCAAAAACAATTTGCGCAGACATTATTTTACCGATCGCGAGCGTGCGCGGCTGGCTGCGGCCCCTTATCTAACTGTTGCTAATACCTCCTCACGCTGTGCGCTTGCGGCTTCATTTTACAGTTGAGGAGACCACCCCGCTCCATGCTGAGCTGCAAATGGCACCCTTGCCGCCGCCGTGAGCATGTGACGGCCGCCGCCGAAGCCGCGGCGTCGCTGCAGCCCCGGCCCCGGGAGGCTCCCCGCCGCGGCCGCGCCTTGGATGGAGCCTCGGTGTCTCCAGAAAGCAAAGTGCTGTCCCCGAGGGTGGCAGCCGGGAGCGAGCGCACCGGGACCGGTGGACGGCAGCCGGAACCCCGGCCGTCCTCGCGTGCACCGGGCTTCTGGGGTGATTTCCCAGGCACGAGGGCCGAGTGTGAGCTCCTGCGGGGCCCAGAACGGCGTGGAACTCCGTGCACACAGCCGGGAAGGGCAGGGCCCTGCGTTTCCGCCCCGTCGGGTTCTCACCCAGCTGTGGGTTTGTTGTCACCGGCTGGAGATGATTCTGCTGACACCCCTGTCACAAAATGCATTTTCCACTCCCTGCATGGCTGGCTCCATTCACAGGGCCGCGGCTCTGTCAGAACGGCCACCCTCCGGCCCCCTCACGCGGTGGCTGGTGATGCCCAGACTCGTCACGGCCCCGGCGGGACCCAGGTCCTCCTCCTGCTGCCACCACGGTGCCCGCTGAGGGGGGAGGTCCCACCTGCACTTGTGACTGAATTAAAAAACCAACCTCTGTTTGCACCAGAGCTCGTGCAGATCGCAACCTATAAAAGGCAGCATATGAAAGCGCCCCTGAGACCCGGCCGGACGCAGAACTGGGTGCCAGTCTCGTATCCGGTGCACCGGGCGGCGAAGGTCTGCGACACGCAGTAGCCTCACCTGCGATGTCTAATCGGCTCCTCAGGCAACAAAACGGATGGAGGCCCCGGAGTGAGGCCAAGGCACAGAAAACGTCCAGGGAACATGTCGAATGATAGGTGGGCCCCGCATTCTCTCTGCCGGGTTTATACTGCGGTGACAAAGCCGGAATTGATGCTCCTCATCCGCAGTGACGGTCTGCGAGGAGAGCTGTCACCGAACACGTGTGGTTGGCTCCGCAGGAGTTGTTGAGTGTGAGCTATGTGTCAGTCAACACGCAGACGTGGGAGATGCAGCCGCAGGTCCCTCAGAACAGCCAGGGGTCGTCCAGACGACGGCGGAGGCTGGTAGTTCTTCCTCACCATCCCCTGACCCTGTCCCAGCGGACACCCCTCCCCCTCCACGGTGTGCACACCCCTCCTCCTCCGTCCTGGTGGGCTGGAGTGTGCACCCCTCCCTCCACGGTGTGCACACCCCTCCCACGGTGTGCACACCCCTCCCCTTCCACAGTGTGCACACCCCTCCCATTCCACGGTGTGCACGCCCCTCCCATTCCACGGTGTGCACACCCCTCCCATTCCACGGTGTGCACACCCCTCCCATTCCACGGTGTGCACACCCCTCCCCTTCCACGGTGTGCACACCCCTCCCCCTCCACAGTGTGCACACCCCTCCCCCTATGTCCTGGTGAGCTGGAGTGTGCACACCCCTCCCTCTCCATCCTGGCGGCCTGAAGTGTGCACACCCCTTCCCTCCATCCTGGTGGGCTGGAGTGCACACCCCTCCCCTCCATCCTGGTGGCCTGGAGTGTGCATACCCCTCCCCTCCGTCCTGGTGGGCTGGAGTGTGCACACCCCTCCCTCTCCATCCTTGTGGGCAGGAGTGTACACACCCCTCCCTCTCCATCCTGGTGGCCTGGAGTGTGCACACCCCTCTCCCTCCTTCCTGGTGGGCTGGAGCGCACACCCTCTGCTCAGGGTCAGGGAAGCCAGCAGCTTTCTGTGCATCCCTAGCAGTCGTGCTAACAACCCTGGGGGCTGTTTAGGCATAAAACTCCCCAAGAACCATCTCTGAAGCAGGAGCCGCAGGTCCTTCTATTCAGAGTCCAAGGCCAAATCCAGACGCACAAATGTCGGTGCAGAAGCTGAGCCTCTGAACCCGAGAGCGGGTGGCAGAGCTGGGCCCGCAGGTGATGGGCTGGATCACAGGACCGGGTTGGTGGGGGGTGGTGTCCCCAGGACCCAGGTGTGTGGGCTCATGTTTCTTTCATCCAGCATTTGGCCTGGTGTGGAACCAATTTTGTCAAAGGCACAAACAACGATGAGTCAAAACCCAAGATGAAAACATCTGGGCTTGAAATGAGATCTGGGCAGGAGAGCAGGACATGACAACGAGCCAAGTTCTGCAGGGAAGCTCCCCTTACGCGTGGTTTTCACGATCAGAACTGGCCTCGGGGTCTAGAAGCCTCGGGACTAGAGGTTGAATCAGCTGCACCAGGTCGGGCTGCGTGTGAAAGGCTGACGCCGGTCCCCCCACGAGGGGTTGGCTCAGGTCACACGTCTTCGCTGCAGGACAGTGTGCGCTGGGAGGACCCACTCAGCCTCTAGGTGTCCTTTGGTGCTTTTAAAAGAAAAAATTGTGAAAAATCAATGCAGCAAACTATATAATAAGGAGAAAGAGGAAAATGATCATCCATTCCCTGCCATCCAGAATTAGCTAATGTTTACATATTTATATAATCACTTCCAGTCATCTCTAGTTTCCTTAAGAAAAAGCATCGTACGGCCTCTGTAGAAATTATGCACGCTTGCACTTATAAACCATTCAAAGACGGCCGGGAAGTGTGGTGAAATGCATGAAATTATGGTCAGAAATCACCTTCATAACATGAGTATTATTCCAAATATCATTCCCTGGGTAGACCTACGTAGAAAGATGGATGGTGATGCTTATATGGAAGTAAGATAGTAATATTACATATTTTAATAAAAGACATTTTAATTTTATGTGATGTTAAGTCTATGGAACTAAAAGAACGTAATGGAAATGCAAGCAAGGGTTTCTTTATTGCAAGAAAGAATCCCAGACAATTAAGACAACAAACTATGAAACATAATAAAACAGAATAAAATGGAAGCTTGATTGATTAACGATGACAACTAATGATATTAAACACACAACTTCTCATTTAACATTCTCCTGCCTCTTAATTTTGGGTGGTTATATTGTATTGCATTGTACAAGTTATTTGACATTATATGCTATGTTACGTTACACTATACTACATTTCATTACATTATATGTATCTTATTAATATAAGTTATATTATATTACATCTCACACCATATCTTATCTTATCATCTTATCCAACCTTACCTCATCAGGGTCTTGAAACTTTGAAAATTGATTCTTCAGAGACCTTGACCTCCTGCTCTTGCACTAGTTGCTTTGCTACCATCCTCATTCTGGAAATTTTTTACATCAATTTTGCTGAAAATTCTCTTTGCCTCTCTCTTGGGTTAAGAACTCTAACTCTGTCTCTTCTGTGGATTACTTCAAAGGTGCATAGCAGTAAAGATTCTCAAGCCCTCACTGTCTTCAAAACGTCTTTATCCTGCATTTCTACCCGAGCTGGGTATAAAATTCTCAGCGTTTAGTCTCGCGCCTTGAGAATTCCCCAGGATTGTCTCATATTCTTTTAGCTCCCTGTGTTCCTCTGGAGAATCTGGGTGACATTCTCACAGCTCATCCTTACGCTCTGCAGATTTTCAGGGTTCTCTCCTTACCCCTGGGTGATAAGGCGCTTGGTGATGACACGCTGCATCTAAAATTCATTTTCCTGCATGATCCTCTTCGTTCCAGGCGACGTTCTTACTTGACTCCATTGCTATTTTCCATGGTTTCATCATCTCCATTCCCTGTTGTGTTTAAAAACTGCAGCTTTTGCGTGATCACAGAACACACAAACCGTGCCTTTTACTGAACACTTCTTAGGACATTGAGGGAGGGGGTGGTCTGATGACACAGGGGTCCTGCCCGACCTGCTCCCCGAGCTTCTGCAACTCAGGTATCACTGTGAGCCCCTCCCTGCTCAGGGGCTCAGCCGGGCTTGGCGTGGGGGTCCTCGCAGTGCCCACGGCTGGGGACGTCTCCACTCCTGGACCCCTCTCCCGGGCCCCACGCCCTGACCTTCTGGAAATCCCGCCTCTGCTCTGGTTGCTGGTCAGGCTCGTAACAAAAACAGGATGTGAGGAGCGAGCCCCTCAGAGCGGGTCGCTGGTGCGGGCTCCAGGGCCGTGTGTCGCGGAGGAAACCGCCACTTTCTAATTACTAGAAGAATATTCAACCTGGAGCAACATCGTTTCATTAAAAGCTCAAGAAGATGAACCCTAATATGTTCTGTGTTGTTTTGCTTTCCAAAGGCATTTTCTTTTGTGTGTCCCTAAGTTCTTCTTCAGCTTCAAAGGAGCTACGGGTATGACATTCATCATAAATAAAAGCAGGGCTGAACGGCAACTGCCATTCAGTCTTCAGTGAAGCAAATGTTTTAATTATCTTGTTTTAATTCACTTGCTTTCCTGTTTTGCTTTCAATAAGAAATGAATTAAGTTTCGTTTTCCTTTCCTTTTTACTGTTCAGCAAAACCTGCCTCGGGGGAGATGGGAGGTGAGACGGAGGAGGAGGGCGAGGCGTGCCCTTTGGCTGCACAGATCTCAGCGTCCGCGGGGCCGTCCCGGCCGGGGTTTTGGTCGTCGCGTGGACGGGTGGGTCCTGCTGCGTAGGCGGCCGTCGTGCCTGATGTGCACGGCATCACGGCTTTTGTCTGCCTTAGAAGACAGGCCCCAAGTCCGTTCCTTTGAGCTCTGGCCTCAGCCCTGCCTTATTTAACAATCTGTGAATTTATTTAGAAATCCACAAAGATGCACTCATCAGATTTGAAGATGGCAAGTGGCTGAAACCACCAACAAGAGTTTGTTCTGTACTTGTCTTCATGGACGGTAATGATTCGTCACCCGCTTCCCAGCACACACACACACGCAGAAGGTTCGAGGAGGACTTGAGGACAAAAATAAGATGTCCCCAGATGGAACTCTGGTGCCACACAGAGAAAAGAAGGACGTCCCAAATGGTAATTATGTGGGGAACAGATTTTTCATTATATCTTTAAAAACCATTTTAAAAGCCAATACAGGGGAAGCTGGGATGGCTCAGTGGGTTAAGCGCTCACTTTGCAGCCCCAGGGACCAGGGATCGAATCCCGGCCCAGCCCGTGCGGAACCATATGCTGAGCTGGGAGCTCCCCCAGTTCAGTTCTCTCTCTGTCTCTGTCTCTGTATTTCTCTCTCTCTGTAAAAAAAAAAAAGTAATAATAAAAAAGTCAATACACTATTTAGAGGTAGTAGATCCATATTGCGTGTATAATGGAGCTTATGACATACGTAGACCATCCGAGCACAGGGGCCAAAAGGTAGGACATTACGGTACCTGGTTAAGGGTCTCCCCTTATAGGTGAAGTATTCTAGGACAGCCCACGGTAGACTGTAACGTGTTAGAAAATACACGACCAATCTTGAAACAACCATTAACCAAGAGGCGTAAAAATAATTCAGTAAAAGAGATAATGGGAAATTAAAAATGCACAATAAATTCAAAAGACAGCAGGAAAAAAGCGAACAAAGGAAAAACGAGGCGTAGTGTTGTTTTCTTTTTTAAAGGTCGAATCGGATGAGCTTAAAATGCACACGAATGTACAGCGGCAAATGAGTAGAAAAGGGTGGAGATCTACAATCGATGGTCCCGCCATGCCCTTGGGAAGTAGACGGAGCGGAATCATGGGCTGAAGCAAGCGGGGGAGGAGAAATAATAAAATCTGAGCGGATGTCAACACAGTGGAAAACAAGAACACGATAAAGCCAACGAAAAAGAGAAGAGCTGATCTTGACAGGCGCACGCATGCACACACGTCAGGTCTCGTCCCCTGGTCTCTCTCTCCCTTTATCTCTCTCCCCTTTATTATCTCTCATCTCTCTGGCTCTCTTTCGATCTCTGCTCTCCCTTTCTCCCTCCTTCTCTCCCTGCCCCCCACGTCCTGTGCTCTCTCTTCACGGGGTGCCTCCCCACGTGGGCGCTTGCACCCACACACACGAGTTTACCTGCACGCGGTATTCTTGCTGTACTTTTTCTGGGTTTGCGTATGTTCCGCTGCACACGTACTCGCCCAGGTGTGTTGGACATGCCCTCTACGTGGGTGGACGTGCCCCTGTGATTTGCACAGTGATGAAACCGCCTCACAAGAGCGCTGCTTGGAATGTGTCCCCGTCGTTACACAGCACATGATGGGATGAAAAGGAGACACAACTTCTACACGTTTTAATATATTTTTATTTATTTTATTTTTGACAGAGAGAGAGAGAGAGAGAGAGATACAGAGACAGAGAGAGAACTGAACTGGGGGAGCTCCCAGCTCAGCACATGGGTCCACACGGGCCGGGGCCGGGATTCGATCCCCAGTCCCCGGGGCTGCAAAGTGAGCACCTAACCCACTGAGCCCTCCTGGCTTCCCCTCTACACATTTTAAACAGTTAATTCCAGATTACACAGCGGTACTTGGTCAACAGCCCTTCTTGTGTTTCGGGGGCACGTGCGTTGTGAACATGCCGTGAACCCCGTTACAGTAGTAAAGCGTGGAGCTTCCTGGACCCGCCGCAGCCAGCGCGGGGTCGTGGCGGCTGCCTCGTGGTTTTGCCCGGCCGCCCGGGACGGGCAGCGTTCGGATGTGGCAGCGCCTGGAGCCGTGACCACGGGCCTGGGCCAAGGCCGCGGCTGCGGGAACAACCTCACCTCCCAAATAGGTCGGAGCGGGGCCACGGCTCCGGCGGAGAGTCGTGAACGCTCTTGGGCTCCCGTGGGCTCGCGGACCTCTGCACACGACGCGCGCTCTCAGGCTCGGGGGCCTTCGTTCTGCACCTGCACTTCCTGGAGGGAGGCGGGGACGCCGGCGGCTGCCCCGTGCCGGGGGCGGGAGGCTCCACCGAGGTCAAGATGCTCGTTTGCAAAGGAACTGCTTGTCCCTACATCACACGGTCGTGTGCACTCGGTGTGACACTGCTTCGTACGGTCACGTTCATACAACCGACTCGATTTACACGTCTCCAATTCGGCTGCTTTTAAATGCCTTATTTAACTCACGTTTAACTGTCGTGCATTTAAGTTTTGAAAAAAAGAAGATTATCACGATTTGGCAACGTGCGTTCGCACTGGGCGAGAGAACGGCCGTGTTCTCTGTAGGTTGAGTGATAAGATTGAGCACAGACACTGGGGTGTCTGCAAGGCCTTTGCGAAATTCCTCGATGCTTCGGAACCAGGAGAACCCTGGAGCTCCGCGCTTCCGTTTCCAGACAACGCTCAGTTCCGCCGACTCCACGCTGTACGTCTCTCCTCTGCACACCGGGCGGCCTAGGGTCGCCGATTCTTTGGAACGAACTATTCAGCACCGTTAACGAGAGGTGTGCTAGTCCCAGTGCCGGCGAACCCAACTGCTTCCCGGTTCTGCTCGCAGCTCAGCGGCTGGTTCATCAGGTCGACCTCGCCCGCAAGCTGGGCCTGGGGGTGCAGTCAGGAGCGGGTCCACGAGGACAGTGCTCGAAAATGATCGTCTGGAATTCGACCAACACCAAACCATCACCGTTTAGCACCGGAACCACGACGCAGGTGGGGGCTGGAGGGAGGACCGCAGGTCTGACCGAAGTGGTCAACGGGGAGGAGAAAGCCGGCCCATTGCGCCATCTCTTCCAAAAGTGATGCCCTTTCTAATGCGCACATGGGACCCACGTGGAAGGCCGCAGACGGAGCAGCGTGGGAACACGCCCGCGGGCTCTCCGGCCCAAGGCCGGGCGCGTTTGCACTTCCCGCATCACAACGTGCTAAGACGAGGTGAGCGTGTGAGCGCAGGGGGCCCGGAGCCGTGAATCTTCCCAGCGAACGACAGCTGCAGCGCCGTACTGAATAATTCGAGGCAGGTTCATAGCGGGAGAATTCTTTTTTTTATTGTTAAATTTATTGGGGTGACATTGGTATATAGTTTCCAGGTGCATCATCTATGCATCGCATTATGTGCTCACCACCCAGAATCACCACATATCTGGTGCCCCCTCCCACCTCCACCAGCTCTCCCACCCCCCTCACCCTCACCCTCAGGCAACCGCCAAACTATTCACTGTGTCCCTGAGTCTTTGTTTCTTTCAGTTTTATTTCCACCTATAAGTGAGGTCATATGTTTGATTCTTTCATTCTGACTTATTTTGCTTAATAAGATGGTTTCAAGGTCCGTCTATGTTGTCACAAATGGTTGTATTTCATCTTTGCTTATTGCTGAGTCGTATTCCATTGTGTAAATGTACCACAACTTCCTTATCCAGTCGTCTATCAGAGGACACTTAGATTGATTCCACGACTTGGCCACCGTGAACGGTGCTGTGATGAACATTGGGGCACATGTATCTTTGTGGATTAAGGTTTTCAGGTTTTTTGGGTAGACACCCAGGAGAGGGATGGCTGGGTCCTATGGCAATTCCATGCCTAGTTGTTTGAGGAATCTCCACACAGCCTTCCACAGTGGTTGCACCAGTTTACATTCCCACCAGCCGTGCATGAGTGTCCTTTTTTTGCTGGAGAATTCTTGAAGGAATGCCGACCATCACACCCGCCTCGTTAGCTAAACTGATATTTGCCACGTTGAAAGGAGAGCAAAACAGACTCAAAAGTTTCTTCCATTAGAATCCACAAGGAGCGCAGACGCACTCGTCAGACTTGGGAGAACAGTCCTGATTCTCGGACCAGGTGTCATGCACAAGGTCAGGGACGCAGGCTGGCTGGAGCCCAGCGGCCTCTGTGTCACCAGCACCCGGTGGTGTAAGTCACACGGGAACCCGGGCTGTGTGGGGACGACTGTGACTGGGCTCCCATTGCTTTACACCCAAGATACATTTGCACACCTGAAAACCCCTAGACTGGGCAAGTGTAGTCACGCTTCGGTTGCACGTAGAAAAAAGCGGTTTCCTCTTATAAACGTGAACATTCGGTAGCAGCCTGGCTGCGTTGGGACCATCGCCGCACAAAGCCCAGCGATCCGCTGGGGATCCCACGGCGTCAGGGCTCCCCCTGGGCAGCTCCGCACTCCACGCAGGTCAGCGCTCCCTTTCAAAACACGTTTCTTCAAATCGTCGCCACGTCCGTGCTTGAACACGCCGTTGATTCTCCTTCATAGATACTAGACGTGCTCACTCTGTGTGGACGGACCACCGGCAACGCCAGTCATTTCTAGACTTAACGGGTGGAATAATGGATTAACGGTCTGTCTGCGTCTTCGGTGGAATGCGACAAAACAGAGCTTGTGGAGACACACTCCAAGAACTCTCTGGCCACAGGCTGCGTGTTTTTATTTCCCGCGTCACCGTGTACTCACTCGAGGTCCCCTTGCAGAGGACGAGCGCCCTGTCGCGGGGGCTGCAGGAAGCATGTTCCGCACACAGTCTCGTGTGACCCTCACGGGAACCCTGTGCTGTGGACGCATGTCCCCGGCTGCTGTGGGTCACCAGTGCTTCTCACGCGTCCTCCCCCGAGGCCGGGGGGTTGCTCGCTTGCTCGCCTCTGGCTAGAAGCAGCGCGTGCACATGTGAGTGGGCGCGGGGTGGGATGGGGGCTCCCGAGGGGTGGGGCGCAGGTCTAGGTGACGCGGGCGCGTGCGACGCAGTCTCGTGTCTATAATAAGGTGCCCAGATGTTAACATTGGTGAAGCGGGACACCACTGACCGGGGGGAGGGGGTTCTTGATGAAAAATTGGGTCTCTCTCCCGCCGCTCCCTAGCTTGTCGTGCATTCTTTCCAAACATCGGGACTTTTTTAAAACGCCGTGGACGCAGGACAAATTGTTAAACATTGGGACTGTCCCGCCAAAAGCGGGACGTCTGGTCACCTTATATAAGGGTCTACCTGCTGGGCTCTCGGCGTGGAGAACGGAAGGAGGAAAGAGCACGGGGCCCGCACTGGATGGCCCGCAGCGTAGCGGCGTGGGCAGCATGCACGTGGGTGGTCAGCCGCCCGCCGCTTCTGTGGGGGACGGGGCTTCTAGGAGGGACGCCCATAAAGCACACGCAGAGCAGAATGCTTGGAAACACCCCCCTCCGCTGCGTCCTTTCGACGCCCTTGAGTATGTGGGGACACGTCCCTGTGCCGAGTCGTCCGGCCTTCGCCACATTTACGCAAACAGAATGTGTGGGCCCCTCCGGGACTGAGGCCTGACGCGAGCTACGGAGCGGGAAGCGCGTTTTTCATTCGGCTACGGCTCTGAGGAGCCGAAGTGGGTCCCCCGCACCCGGGGGGGGAGGGTCCTGGGAGCACGGTGAGCGTGAGGTGCGGAGCGGTCCTGCCCGCGTCCCACGGACACGGGGGTCCATCCGTTCTTCCGTCCGACGGCAGCTCCGATACAAGACAGACAGCTGCCCCCGTCGTCCGGATCGCTGGGTCACAGCTCGACATCTTCTTAGTATTTGAGGTTTTCTTTTCTTTATCAGCTTGACTTCCATGTCCAGGGTGCTCTGGCTACAATATTCTTTTAAAGTGCACTTGTCAGGGTTCATTTGCTGCCAGCTACCTTGACGGTGACCTTGGCCGTGCCTGCTATTTACCTTGTGACCTCACAGAGGCAGCAGACGGGCCCAGTAATAAATCCTGGTTATTAGTGAAGGAGCCGGGAGCTTGGAAGGGCGGGCGGGACGCCGCGGGTTCTCGTGGGCGGCGGTGACACAGGGCAGGGATGGGCGGTGGGGGCCAGGGGGTGCTGCCTCTCCACCCTCACCCCTTCTCCTCCCTCCGTGCTTCTCCCTCACGGAGCCCCCGTCGGAGGAGCGGCTGCCGTTCTCTCTGTTTCAGACATTCACCTGGAGTCCGGGCCGCGCTGTGTGACGTGGGCACGCCCCACACCCTCTCTGTGCGCTGTGGCTGCCCACACGCCCTAACAGCCCAGAAACGGGCGTGCGGGCCGAGGAAACACGTTCACAGCGCGGCCCGGGCTCTTTTACTGAATGTGAGGCGTCTTGTTCCTCCTCCTCCCTCACCTTGTGACCCAGCAAAAGTTCCCCGAGAAGTTCCAGAGGCAGCGGCGTGTCCTCGGGCCGCTCGCTGGAGGGGCTCCGGGGAGGAAGGTCTGGGTGTCCGCGAGCAGACAGGACGCTCCCTGTGAAAATTCTGGGCTGGAAACAAGCGGTGGGATGGGGGCTCGCGGGACAACGTGTGTCTGTTTGTGAGCCTGGCATGTAACGATCATGTCTGTACAAGTTCAGGACCCGCCTTCAGGTGTCCTCAGGACACGAGTGCTCCGGAGGCGGCACTGCCGTTCGGAGGGGACCCCGGCTTGGCCTGACTCCGTGGCAGAGCGCGGGCCGCGTCGTTCTCCTGGGAAACCCGCAGCCCCGGGCTTCCTCGGCATCTAAGGAGCCCGCGCACCCGGAGGCGGGCCGTGCTGTGGCGAACGCTGCCTGTCACTGAACTCCGTGGGACGCTACGCGTTGGCACTGCGTGCACACGACTGTTTTCATCCTCAGTCCCGTAGCTGCTAGAAGGGTGAAGAACGGCGTCTGAGAACCCCAGACGGGGAAGGTCGGGGCCCGGGAGCCACAGGTGTGCACGCGGGAGGGGACGCGTAAGGGACCCGCGAGCACAGCGCGGCCTCGCGGCCGAACCGCGACCGTGTCCCCGTGTAAGGAACGCAACCCGCGTACGACCCGCATGGGGCCTCAAAAGAGGCGCTGGTCCCAAAACTCCAGGTGTTTTTTATTTATTTATTTTATTGGTTTTGACAGAGAGAGAGAGAGAGAGATACAGAGACAGAGAGAGAACTGAACTGGGGGAGCTCCCAGCTCAGCATGTGGGTCCGCACGGGCCGGGGCCGGGATTCGATCCTCGGTCCCCGGGGCTGCAAAGTGAGCGCTTAACCCGCTGAGCCCTCCCGGCTTCCCCTCAAGGTGTCTTTCCTTCTTGATAAAGTGAACGTACAGCCCCCCAAATGCGCACATAGGACATTGGCTCCGACGGGGTCTCGCTGTGCTTTTCCTGAGCGTTTTGCCCGTGCGGCCACGCCGTCTGTTCCTGAGGCTGCGGTGTGGCCGGGGCTGCTCACGACGGACCCGTCGGGGCGCTGGTTGGAAGACCCTGTGTGCACAGGAATTGAGTAGACCCATAGGCTGAGCCGAGAAGCGATGAAAACTCACAGAAGGCCGCGCCGGAGCTGCGTCGCTGAGGCAGAAGCCGGACCTCAGAAGAGGGGTTCACAGGGGAACCCTGGGGGTTTGCAGAGGAGCCCTGGGGGGTTCACAGGGGAGCCCCGGGGGTTCGCAGGGGAGTCCAGGGGGGTTCGCAGGGGAGCCCCGGGGGTTCGCAGGGGAGTCCGGAGGGGTTCGCAGGGGAGCCCCG
>PVKE010024895.1:0-23470 GCA_004027555.1 Craseonycteris thonglongyai
TCTGGTCTCCTTACCTTAAGACTGCCTGGATCCTAGGTCACGGAGATTGGCCTCTTCCTTGGCGATGCTATGTCCAGGGGAAGCATACTTATTTCCAGTCTTTGTAGATGGCATTTGGAAAGCGCAGCTTCAACTGAAGAAAGAAGTGTCAATAACAATAATAAACCTGCTTCTGCTACCATGCCCTCCATTGGCGTCTCCTTGGGCAGCTCTGAGGCCCCTGAGCCCCATCTAGACTTGTTCTTTGGCTCTGGCCTGGTTCCTCTTGGCCCTTCTCCTCACTTCACATCCTTATTTGGCGTTTGTGTTCCTTCCTCCTCCTCCCAGACTGATTCTGCCCACTATTCAGGGCATACTCTTCTTCCCTCAGCCCCTCCCAGTAATGGTCCACAGCTTGATCCCAGACAATCAGTGCTTGAAGATCTAGAATTTTTGTTACCATATCACCTTCCTTAAGAACGCAATGAATTAGTCTGGGCTTTTCTAATTATACACTATTTTTTTTTAAGATTTATTTTATTGTTCCTGACAGAGAGAGATAGAGACAGAGAGAGACAGAGAGAAGGGGGAGGGCCCAGAGCAGACTCCATAGTTGCACATCACTAGTTTTTCGATATAGTTTCATTCCACACAGGTGGGCATGGAGTCGTATAGGGCAGGAAGCCGGCCAGGGGTCTCCCACAAGGGAGGCATGCCCCATGCGAGCTGGGGTCTTAACCGGGGCCTCCTACGTGTAAGCTCACCCTGGCAGGAACCGAACTGTGGGCCCCCCACATGGAAAGCACACCCCAGTTCAGCATATGGGTCTGCATGGGCTGGGACCAGGACCAGGACTCGATCCTCGGACCTCAGGTCTGCAAAGTAAGCACTCAACCCGCTGAGCCATCCAGCTTCCCCAAAATATATACTCTTAACCACTGGATCAGAAACGTAAGAGGAAAGAGGTACTTGTGTTCACAGGTGTCACACAGGCTGCAGCCCTGGGTCATTACTGACAGCACATTGCAGCTTTCTGCCGTTAGGGGGCCCTCAAGTCCTGGGCCCTGTTTTTGTACGAGAATTTTCTCCACCTACCGTGGTGCATGGTCCTGAACTCTAGAGGGAGGATCTGCTCTTTCTGCTCTCAGATTTTATCTTTTGGCTTCAAACCACCCTACATTTTTTCTCTGGTCACCTTCCTCATGTTCTTTGAGTCTTCTCTGCATGAGCAAAGTTGGTTTTTCTCTGTCACCAACCTCAGGCTTTAAGAAATGCCATGTTTCCTCCCTTTGTGTTTTTTTCCTGGGTTCCCCTGCACTCAGTGTTGACAGCCTTGTCTAAATGTGGGGCTGACTGCTGATCTTTCTAAACCTGCATCTGCATTCTGTTTGCCCCAGTATCACAGGCAAGATGGCAGCTTCTCTGTTGTCCTGTAGCCCTGCGGTCTGTCTCTGACTTTGCCACACAGAATCTGTTCCCATGACCCACTTCAAAAGGAGACATAGCTTCCTCTTCTAACACCTCTGTCCCACCTTCTCAGGGCTTTTGTTCCATTTCAGCAGATACTATTTTTCTCTGATTGGTAACTATAGACCTGCCTGGCTGAGGAATGCACGCCTGGTTCTTCGTTTCTGTTTCAGATTAGGACCCCACTTCTCCACCCTACATGTGAAATGAGCACGCAGTGTGAGTTCTCTCCAGTCAGACTTTAAAACACCACCATATGCAATATTTGTAAACTTAATGAAAACTGGAATGCCTAGACTGTTCTCCAAGTGGGGAGGTGGTGCTTTGCTAAAATAACATACGCAATGTCAAATTTCTCAGCCTACCTTCTTTTGAGGCATTAGTCATCGTAGGAAAATGCCTGAGTTTGTCATAGTCCTATCTCCCAAATGGAAATTTCCATTCAGGACAGAGCACATGGGCTTCAGTATTTAACCCGTAATTAGTGTACACTCTGGAGGATTTCTCCTCTCATGCAGAGTTCTCTTTGTCACTCAAGCTTCTGTCTGATGATGATAGGAACTGCAGAGCAGTACAATACACCCCAGGGCAGGGGAATGTTCGCTCAGATCAAAAACATCAAGATATTCTGTACCCATGAAAACACTTAGTAAAACAACTCGCAAGCCCACAAGAAAACAGCAGAAAGGATGAAAGAGTGTTAAAAAGGAAACGAGAGGAGGCATCAATCCCAAGTTTTCTGTAGTTTTGCCCCAGTGGGTGGAATGAGATTGCTCACCCTCATATTTTCCTCACCAAGTTCACCAGTATTTTTAGTTTTTGACTTTTCAGCTGTTCTTTATCAACTGTGCTTCCTTCATCGATGAAGCTCCTTCTGCGACTTGGTAAATAGCTCCCCCTTGCCGGCATTTAATGTTTTTGTTATGGTGGCAGTTTACAGCAACAAGGCAGCTGCATCTCGACAGCATTATTGTTCGGGAGCAGAAAGAGCACTGGCAGGCGCCACCAGCTCCAGAGCCTAGAGCAGACGCCTGACCTTGTTTCTTGTTTAGAAATACCTCCTTTTCACCTGTTCCTGGCAGAAGCCAGGCTGTGAGATCCCAGCAATTAGCTGCAACAACCTGTGTTTAATGTGGTGACACTAATGAATTCTGAGAATTAATCTTCAGTCAAGAAAGCATGATGGGAAGTAGTAGAATTTCAAATTAGGCAACGAATTAATTTCCTTCAAGGCTAAAATTTGCTTCCTTTTCTTGCTAGTGAACTTTTCTATCATATTCAAACCGTTCACTGTGCCCTTGTAAATTCATCTTAAGTCCAGGTAATATACCTCCTGGTAGTTTTAACATTTTATTTATTTATTTATTTTGTTTTGTCTCAGCATAGAAATAACCACAGCTAAATCGAGATTTAAATAAAATGATTCTCAAAATCTTATTGATGGATAGGTGAGAGAGAAGTGGGGTCAGCTCAGAGCAGTCTCCATAATTGCACATCATTAGCTGTGACATAATGTGACATGGTTTCATTCCACACAGGTGATGTGGGGCTGGGGCGTGGGGGTGGGAACCTAACCAGGGGTCTCCCACATGGGAGAAGAGAACCTTCACTGCTGAGCCATCCCAGTGGTTACCAGTTGTGCCAAGTTCAGCATATGGGATTGCACAGTCCAGTGCCAGGAATTGAACCCTGGACATTGCAGTTGTGAAGTGAGTGCCCAACCACTGAGCTATCCCAGCATCCTCTAAAATGATTTTAAAAAAGAATTACAGATGATTTTGCAGGGAAGAGTACTGTTCCCTAAATCTGGTCCTTGTTTAATCTCTTCTTTATTAGAGTAAAAGACTCTGGGAAGAACTGAGCTTGGGGAATGAATACACATATCCCCAGTTGGAGACACTGTCTTCTGCAGAACCAATAGATGTCTTAAACATGATGGTGATAATTAGGGGCTGAGTATCAGTCTCCCCTCAGCCAGCTTTTGGAATGGGTCTCCCACCCATTTCAAAAGCCTACCACTGATTTCTCACAACAGAGCTTTTGAAGGTATCATTTGTAGGACTATGATTCCATTGACACAGAATAGGGTCCATGTAACTCTGGAAACATGGATTTAAAACTAAGCTGTTTTCTTTACCTCTGCACTTCTGAGAACATCTAATATGCTCACATGCATTATGAGACTCCGGACGTACTTGGTTTAAAGAATCACTGACTTTGGGGAAGTCGGGATGGCTCAGTGGGTTAAGAATTCACTTTGCGGCCCTGAGGACCTAGGATCGGATCCCGGCCCGTGCAGACCCATATGCTGAACTGGGGAGTGCCCCCAGTTCAGTTCTCACCGGGGTGAGACCCTGGCCCAGTTCCTGCCCTGTGCAGCCCTGTGCCCACCTGTGGAATGAAACTATGTGGAAAAACCAACGATGTGCAACTATGGAGACTGTTCTGGGCCCTCCCCCTTCTCTCTGTCTCTGTATCTCTCTCTCTCTCTGTCAAAAACAATAAAAATAAATCTTTAAAAAAAAAGAATCACCAATGTTTCCCAAACCTTTTGGACCAGAATACTAACTTCATTTTTATTTTCATTAAGATTTTATTTATTTATTGGGGGGACGGGGGACAAAGACAGAGAAAGACAGAGATAGAGGGAGACAGAGACAGAGAGAAGTGGGAGGGCCCAGAGCAGTCTCCATAGTTGTACATCATCAGTTTTTGACATAGTTTCGTTTCACACAGGTGGGTGGGGACCACACAGGACAGGAACCAGGCTGGGGGCCTCCTGCTTGGGAGTCATGCCCCCTCGAGCCAGGAGCCGAACCGGGGTAGCGGGTGGGGGGGGGGGGAGAGAAGTGAACTGGGGGCCTCGTGCATGGGAAGCACACACCAGTTCAGCATATGGGTCCACATGGGCCGGGGCCAGGATTTGATCTTTGGTTCCTGGGGCTGCAAAGTGAGCTCTTAACCTACTGGGCCATCCCAGCTGTCCCTAATTTCATTTTTGAAAGTAAGGTTTTATGTGTCTAGTGTTTCTTGCAACTCACCCCACACCAGCTGGCCCCCATTTCTGCTACAGAGATCAACATTTTATACATTCTCTGCTAAAACTTCAATCCCTAGCTGGGAGGAAATATTCTGCATCTATAATTTGTAATTTCTGGTTGTCTATTAGTAACCAATCCTGAAATGAATAAGCATATTATAACTTCCTACGTTTCCCATGTTTGTTCCTCAAATCAGGTTAGAGGATTGTATCATGCTTTTAGAAAGGACATGGAGGCTATTATGAGTTCTTACAGATCACAGCAGTCAATTCTGTCTTAATCCACTAATTCCTTGCCTGGAAGGAAATGACAAACTGACAAGCATAACTGTGTGACACCAGTTGGGACACCAAATTGCAGAGTCACAAGCAAAAAAAAAGTGTATCCTAGTTAAAGTTGGTAAGGGGATGAAAGTTCTTGATATTCCAAGGCGGCAGCTCAGGTGGTGCAGGTGACTGTTCTGGTGGCTCCTGAGTTCCTGGCTGTGCAGCTTGCCTCGTCGGACTTCTTGCATTGCTGATCCAGTGTGCCAGCCTTGAACTGCCTTCTACCTCTTCTCCACCAATCGAGTTCCGTTTACTTCCCAAACTTCCCCCAAACTTACAGTAGCTCAATTCTCACCTGCTTCACTAGTCTGCCCTGGCTGGACCCCACCCCCACCCCCACCCCCCGTTGCCTCTGTACCATTTTTAACAACACAGTACTGAGTAGAAAGGATGCTCCCTTTGGAATGAGGGAATTGGCCTCATCATTATTAGGACTTGACCTTAACTTCCTCACCTCATGAAAGAGGGGTTAGAATATAAAAGCTCTATCTCTTAGCTCCAAAACCCTATGCTTTGGGTGATTATTTCTTATTCTAAATATATAAGCAATCACTGGCTTCTATTATTGCCTGTTTCTCTTATTCTTCTATTGCAGATTTTTGAGAAAAAGGATCATAGTCTTTTATGAATTAATTGATTTTAGCTCATTCTGGCTATACAATAAATGCTTGCTGAATAAGAGAGATGGGATCATTACAATGACCTGTATCTAGTAATGCACGAGTTTTAGCCGGATCTGCTCCCACGGTGGAACTTTCCTTTATTTATCAGTAAAATAATTCCATTTCAGCCTGGCTCTTTGCTCCCTGTGAGAAAAAGGTATGCAAGAGGGTTTTAGAAAAAGGCTCTACCCTCAAGGTCTTCACGCCCTTCTCAAAATCTTCCAGTGCAGTTGGATATGTCACAACTCTGCTTAGCATTCTTCCCGTATACACTCAGTTTCTGTTGTGCTGATCCAGTGGTGTGACAGTCAGCCCACAGGGTATCACTGACGGAACTAACAGACCCTCTTCCAGAGCGTGGTATGCATACCATCTTTATTTTTTGGTTCTTCAGGAGACACCAGATTCACTTGTTAGTTTCTTCCTTGTCTAATTATCTCACTTCTTTATTTAGTCCTCATGTCTCTTACCCTTCCTGTGATCTAGGGAGAGATCCTTGCGAAAATATCAAGTGATCTTGCAACCTTGCTCCCCCGCCGGATGCTAGATTTACAAAACAAAATATAGCACCTTTAATTGCATTTCCAGACCCCAGTAGAGACCTAATTTTCATAAAGCTGGGCATGGATTTCTTGGCCTCTCTCAAACCCCACCAAGCAGATTTAATTACTGAAGTATCAGAAGAACCCTGTTTTTGGACGTCACCTGGAACATTGTTCCAAAGCACCGATCCTGAGAAGGAAGGTAGAGGCAGCCTCAGCCCACTTCCCCATTCACATGCTATGAATCTTCTATTAATATCACACCTCCCACCTTCAGTCTCAGCCCCCTGAGTTTGCTCATTTGAAGTAAGTACTGGCACTAGTCAACAGACGGTTGAATGTTGCCCTGCTGCTCCTGACCTTTTCTTCCTTTTTCAAGAGCACCGACTGGCAGATGAAACTTCAATAGCTAATGCAGGAAGGGAAAAAAAGGAAAGAAAAAATAAAAGAGGGGCATAGTAGGTGGAGAAACCTAGTAAGAAATCTCCCCGTGTTTAAGGAAATGCTAGGGTACAAGAAGTAGTGTGTTTGGTGATGAGTGACAAAGGTGACCTGCCCCAGAGCACTGGACAGGCTTACCTGTGAGACCCAGGGGTTCCTGGACCCCCATGACTCCCTCTGAGGCTGCACAGTCCCATGTCCATCTACAGTAGGAACTCTCAGAAGACACAGACTATGTTTATTTGAGGAGTTTTTAAATCTTTTTTTTTTTTAAATATATATTATTTATTTTTGACAGAGAGAGAGAGAGAGAGAGATATACAGAGACAGAGAGAGAACTGAACTGGGGGCACATGTCAGCTCAACACATGGGTCCGTATGGGCCGGGGCCAGGATTCGATCCTGGGTCCCCGGTGCTGCAAACTGAGTGCTCAACCCACTGAGCCATCCTGGCTTTCCCTATTTGAGGAGTTTTTGTTCACCATTCCTCAAGCCGGGAGGATGAGACTGTTCACCTCTATTAGTGACCATAAAACTACCAAGAGGTTCCTTTTCTCCCAGGTGCTTAGGGAACCATCAGCAATTGTTTTCTTGTCTTAGTCACATATACATGTTCAGCTGAATATACAGGGAATCCAGGGAAAATCACTGGAGTAAAGACATGAACAGAGGATTTTTGAAGCATATGCACTGATTTTTTATTTTGGGTAGGAAAGATAATAAATTATCCAAAAGCCCCTGAACCTATTAAAGTCAAAGGATCACTTCTCATGGCAAGGCAAAGGTGTATTTAAGGTCATGCAGAAGACAGAGTGGAGATAACCTAGGTTGTTTAGGCTCTTCTAGCCGAAAGCTCCAGTTCCCATAGATAGAAACCCCCCTGAATCGATCCTAACACGGAGTGACTGGGAAACTTACTGAAAATCTTCTCAGGACTAAAAGGTGACAGATGTGAAAGTGGTTTGGAGTAAAAACCACAAAGGGCAAAGTCTCTGCAAATTCAACCATTGAGGATTGTTTTAGGAACTCTGCTGAAATGTTTTGAAAAGATGCTCAAGGCGAGGCTGAACTTTTTACCATTCGTCAGTGCATTTTCTTATTTGAAATAGGTTGTGTTTTAGATACTGCTGGTGTGTCATTGAAGGGAAAACTGGAAATGTTTATTCCATGGAGTGGGCAGAATGTCATCCAGTATTTATCCTAAGCCTCCTATGTGAGCTAAAGACTGATGGCTTAAAAGGGCGGATGTTGAAATTCCTTTCTCTTATCAAGGGCAAGCTACTCAGAATGGAAATGTGATGGTAATTGGAGGCATATTCATCAGATTTCATTTCAGGAGAAATTTTCTGGTGTCAGAATCATCTTTAATAACACAGGGTACACAGCAAAATGTACTAAATCATTGTTTTCTTTGAAAAGGGCATGGCATCTGAAATAGAAAGTGGTGACACTGGGGCAGTTTTAACCAATGAACTGCAGAGGAGTTTAAATGCAACCCAATTTTTTACCCTTTTGAATGGACTTTTTGTTCCCTGTTTGCATAATTCCATTCCAGTTTATCTGAATTACATTTTAGTCACTTCCTGTTCTGAGGTTTTTTTCGGCTTCTGCTTCTTCAGAAGACATTAGATATCAAGGTGTTGAACCTTCTCTATGAAGGTTTATGATTAGTTTCTTTTCTTTCAAACTCCTAAAATGTATTTTCCCCACTACCAATTAATGGACATTTCATATTTTATTTAAGTGATAGTATGGAATTTATATACTTCTAAAATAAGGTATACGGACAAATTGACTTGTCTTCATTGTAAACATTTTTTCTGCAATGAAAAATTGGAAACATTTTTCTCTGTAATGTACTGAATTTCAAAAAATTCAACCTGAGTAGTCTATTTTCTTTAGTGTTTTGTATACTTAAAATCAAACTGACTGTATGTTCAATATGTACTTAAAACAAATTAAAGTACATTTCTGATGTTTTCATTAATTCACCTAGTAGAGAATTCATTTTTTTGTCTATGTTCTGCTACATATGAATAAAAGAGCTATGTTAGGTTAGTTTAATTGGGTTTTATAAAACAGCTTTTTGTCCTTTCTCCCGTCTTCACAGAGGAGCCAGGTGTCTAAGATTGTACTTTGGATTGTTTGTTGATTTTTCCGAACAGGTGTCTTATTAAGGATTTTGAAAAGCGGCCTTCCGTCACACATCTCCTCGACCACCCATTTATTCAAGGAGCCCACGGAAAGGTTTTGTTTCTGCAAAAACAACTGGCCAAGGTCCTCCAAGACCAGAAGCATCTAAACCCTGTTGTTAAAACCAGGTATGGTACTCAGTGTCTTCCTGCTTCCTTTCCCTGCTTATTTATAAAAACAACATTATTATTGGTGATCACATCCCTGCATTTCTGAGAGTTTCATTTACATGATATTAAGTCCTTCATGCCCATTGCATAAGAATATTAGTCCTTGTGCAATAAGATGCCCACCTATGCTCAACTGTAGCTGAAATCTCACTCTGGCCTTGTGTTCTAAAGTCAATACATATATATAGCACTTAACATTTATATTTAATATAAATGTAGACATTTTAAAAAGCCAATCAAAGTAACTGTATGAAAGTGTTCACCACTGAGCTCGTGTGAGAAATCTTTGTAGTTTGGAGAACAGGAATGTAGGCTGTAAAGCGATTTTAGAAAGATTACCAGTTAAACGCTGAAGGCTTTTTCACTAATGTGCTCTGAGACTGTTCTTTAGTTAAAAATTTCTTAGAGGCAACTTAGTATTTTAAAATGACTCCCCACCAGGGATTGTGTATGCCATCTAAAGCAACTGTGATTCTCCCATCTCCCCTCACCCACCCCTTTTATTTAACAGAGTAGATTTTTTTAAGTAAATGTTTATTTTCGAGGGCAGTTGCTTAAAGCAGTATTCTGTGGTGGTTTCTAAGAAATAGATCTTTTGATTCTGTCCAGAGGGTGGCAGAATTTCTCTTCAAAAAGAATGTAAATGCAACTAAAGCTGCTTCTGCAGCTCAGCAATTATTTGGTTTTATAAAACCGGCCACAATGCAGATAAGCTCTAATCCATTATTACTAAAAGAACATTGGAAAGACTGGAGTTGAGGAAAATAAAATATCACAAGTCACAAGGTCTGGAAATATTCATGTATGCTGCAGAAAACTGTTTACAAATCAAAAAGCGTTAGAACTCTTGGAGCTAGAGGTCTAGTTTCAAGGTGACTGTATCTTGCTGATTTTCCCACCACCACCAGCTTCTCTTTTGGAAAGCTCAAAACAAACTTTTTCCCTACTCTTTTCCCTTTTCCACTACATTTTCTGTTTCTATGACGTACCTATGGGGTAGAGAAATGCACAGAAATTTTTATGATTTTGGTGCCTTTCTGAAGCAGTAGAATTTGTATTTAAGCTTGGGGAACTGAAATTCCTAATTCCTTTTCTTTCCCTGCTTTCATTCCTATATGCCAGCTATTGCACCTCTCTCTCCCACCTGTACACACACACACACACACACACACACACGCACGCACGCATGCGCATGCACACACACACACACACACCAAAAATGAAGACACAATTAAAAAAAAAACACACATTAAAAAAATACACACATTAAAAAAACACACAAAAGCCTCAGCATTTAAATGACCTAAGTCAAATCAGGTGTCTCCTCCCTTCTCTCTGTTCTGAAATTTGCCATAGAACAATTTCTGAGACATAGTTTGCAAAGTTCTGCTTGTCACTCTTGCCTGACTTTGCCTGTCTAGATGTATATTCTCTATTTAAAGACGTCTCCTTAGAAAATCAGTCTCCAGGCTCTCTCACCCCTTTTTTTAGATTTCTCTTTACCTTTGTTAACACCTTTGATTTTGTCAGAAGTCCCATATGATGGCGAAGGCTTCTCATAGGTTCTTTGTAATCTTCAGTTTCATTCAGAAGTACGTGTTTCTTTAAAAAATAAATTTAAAAATGCATCCTCACAAATAGGTATCAAAACTTTAAACAGCCACTCTTCGAGGAGGTAGGAAAATTAATTCTAAAGGAAACACAATGCCTGTAATTGACACAACTTGCCACCTATCCTACACTACTACTTATTTTTAGCCAACTTGGCAAGGAGTTGGCTACATAGGTGTTTTTTAAGCCTATCTGCAAAAATTATCAAATGACATTTGATGCTGGAAGTCAGTGTATTTAAAGTTCTGACCTTCCAAGTTAAGGTGGAAAAAAAAACCAAAAAACAAATTGAGTTAAGCTTAGATGAGTGAGGCAAATACATAACTTATTTTTCTGGCTAATTATGGTCACCCAGCAGGTTGTACAATGTAGTGATTAAGATCACCAGATCTGCCAGGTTTGAATCCCAACTCAGCCACTTATGGAGAAGTTATTACATTTTTCTGTTTTGAAGTTTTTCATCTATAAAATGGAGGTAATTTTGAGGGTTGAGTCTATACACAAAAAATACTTAGGCTAGTGCTGATAAGAGAGTTAACCCCCAATCAATGTTAGTAGTAGTAGTAGAAGTGGTATATGTGGTCTTTTAAATTCAAAATCTTCGATTTCTTTTGGCCTTAATCGGTGCAAATTAATCTCTATTTCCTTACCAAAAAAATCATAAAAATAAATAGCACCGAGGTACTAAATGTTAAAAATATCAATTTCTATCTCTCATTTAAAATCTAATTTATTCATTTATTCCTTCAAGAGACATTTATATGTGTGTATCTGTCAACCCCTCTGCTGAACAGAGGAACTACAAAGGCAAGTCAGATACAGTTTCTGATAAAGAGCGAATAGTCCAGCGTGTGAAGCAGACAAGAGTCTGATTAGAACAGCTTTACATGAAAAGTACCCAGATAGAAGGATGTCTGGGGTACCCCCTGGGAAGGGAAGACCCCTGGACCTGGTGGGATGATGAGCCTTGAACTGTCCTGAAGATAGTTGGGGAAGGGGGTTATTCCCAGTTGAGGGGAAGAATGAGCAGTGTGCAGAGGGCAAAGGCACTGAGGCCGGAGAGCGCTGGGGGCATCTGGTGAATAATTAGTTGGCATGGCTGGAGCCTGGCACGGGATAGGGCGGGGGGTGGAGAAACAAGGCAGGCAGGGACCAGGACATGATGGGTTAAGGAGCTTGGATTCATTCCTTAGGCACTCGGGAGCCACTGAGTTGGTTCAAGCAAGGATATTCCAGGAAGGTCATTCTGGTTGCAGTGTAGGGGACAGAATGGAGCTGGACGAGGCTGGAGCAGAGACATGAGTAGAGCAGATTGTGGCAATTGCAAATAACAGCTGTGAAGATAATGGTATTAGGATTTAGTGGTGGCTTGGATGAGGGAAATTAGAAAGAGAAAAAAGTGTCACAGGGTCTACCCAAATTGGGCTGTCTCCCTGCCCTGGTTCAGACTGAAATCAAATAGAAACTGCAAGGCATTAAGAGACAGAGACCAGTAAAAAAGACTTTGCTTCCTCTTCATATTCTATCAAATATAATGCCACATATTTCAAGATAATACACAAAGCTTCCAGCTTTCTGCCCAAAGTCCGGTTCTTCAATGGTCCAAACAGTTCTGGGGTTCCCCCCCCTGGAGAGACTTGTTTGAGAGCTAATGCAGCGAAATGAGACCTACAGCTTACAGGGAAAGCTCTCTTCCTGCTCCTGCAAAGGCAGGGAATGTTCTGTACACTTTAGTACTTTCCCTGTGGGAGAGAGAAGTTGCTAGTTTAAGGAAGCTGTAGGCAAGAAGGGAGGTTCTTAAAGGGTGGGTAAAACTTGGACAGGTGAAGGGGAGAGGATCTTATATAGAGGGAGATACTGAAAGGAGAGAGAGAGAGAGAAAGAGAGAGAGAGAGAGAGAGAGAGAGAGAGAGAGAGAGAGAGAGAGATTAATAGAGGAAGCAAGAGGGAAGGCAGATCAATGGCCTAAAGGGAAGAGTGACTTTAGAAAGAACCCCTAGTTTGGGAAAGACAGAAAAGTTAGATGAGGATATTCAGGAAACTCGACAGGTGGGGGATGGGAGCAGCAGGCAGAGGAGGTACTATGAGGAAACTCATTTTGAATGGCCTTTATCTTTCCAAAAACTAAGGTAGTCTCAGAGTTGGGAGTGGGCTGTAGACTGCAAGGAAGTGTTATGTCTTTGAAATGGCCACTATAAAGAAAAAGATAAAAAATTCATTAAAGATGGAAACAATGATTGCTCAGTAGCACAGAAAACCCTGATGGAACTTAACTGAATAGCATTCTATCAGTGAAGTTAGTCAGTGTTTAAGATAAGGCATACAGGGGAAGCCGGGATGGCTCAGTGGGTTAGGCGCTCACTTTGCAGCCCCCAGGACCGAGGATTGAATCCTGGCCCCGGCCTGTGCGGATCCATATGCTGAACTGGGGAGTGCCCCCAGTTCAGTTCTCACTGGGGTGAGACCCCAGCCCAGTTCCTGCCCTGTGCAGCCCCACCCACCTGTGGAATGAAACTATGTGGAAAAACCAATGATGTGCAACTATGGAGACTGTTCTGGGCCCTCCCCTTCTCTCTGTCTCTGTCTCTCTAGCTCTGTCAAAAACAATAAAAATAAATCTTTAAAAAGGAAACATTTTAAGATAAGGCATACAGAGCATGCAGGAGATTTGACACTAGAACGTCTCAAAAAATGTGCCAGGGAAGCCAGGATGGCTCAGTGGGTTAAGCGCTCACTTTGCAGTGCCGGGGACCAAGGACCAAGGACCAAGGACCAAGGACCAAGGACCAAGGACCGAGGATCGAGCCCTGGCCCCGGCCCGTGCGGAACCATGTGCTGAACTGGGAGCTCCCCCAGTTCAGTTCTCTCTCTGTCTCTGTATCTCTCTCTCTTTCTCTCTCTCTCTCTCTCTCTCTCTCTCTCAAAAATAAATAAATATATTTTTAAAAAATAATAATTAAAAAAAAAAAGTGTCATCACCACTATCACCTTTTCCATCTATCATCTTTAGCAGTTCTTAGCCACAAAGAGTAGGAGCAGAGAAATCAGACACTGTGGTCTTCCTCAGGCTTCAGACTGGCTTAGATGGACATGGTGGGTAGACAAGGGGACAAAGGAATCAAGGTGAGTAGAAGAGTAGTATCCTTGGGGTCTTTTGGAGTATAGAAGAAAGGGAAGCCAGAAGTGGCTTCATGATTTTGAGTCTGGGTCAGGGTCAAGGAACCTGGCAGTTACAATGAAGATAAAAACAGATTCCATGAGAGGATGGTGAGAAAAGGGATTGTAGAACTGAGATCTTCAGAACTTCTGAGAGGTCATTGGGAACTCGTTATGGCTGAATTTTTGGACTAATTTCAGTGGAATAGAAATAAATGTTTTTAAGAGTTGACAAGTTGAGGAACCCATTGAGATCAGAATGTGAGAGGAATTAAAGTGATTGGCAGGGGATGGGAAAACCAAAACCTGATACCAGGGGGAGGGGTAGAGTGAAAGGAAAAGGGTGGGCAGGTGCTGGAGATGATATAAGAGGGTGATGCGAATATTTCAGTAGGGAGAGATTGGTTTGGGGGAACAATTGATGGAAAAAGGCAGGGGGGGGGAGCAGGGAGGATGCCCTTTTCTATTACCCCTTCACAGTGAATGGATGGAAGGTGGAGCCAGAGCAAGAAAGTGTTATGGGGAAGTGATGCATTGCAGTGACCAGGAGGAGGAGATACACAAGTATTCATGGATAAGGCTAGGCATCATCTGTTGTTCACAGTCAAGCAGAAGCTGCAATGTGCGTGAAGAAGAGCTTGAGTGGTGAGGTTGCTGCTCACCGCTCCTGGGTGTAAGCATTTAGCTCTTCTAAGTGCTGCCGTTTTTATGGAAAGCCAGGCTGTGGTCCAGTTCCATTTCACATTATATATATGAAGCCCCTGTGGGGAAGCAACACGGTGCTATTTGAGATCCGATACCACTTTCTGATGCTGAGTAGAGTGTATGAGTGAAACCGTTAGACTATGTTTTTCTGGTAATTTATAATTTTGCCATAGCATATGTTTGATTCAAGTACAGGAGAGAGGTTATGAATCCAAAATTCACTCTCCCTGAGGAAGTTAAACAGCCTGAAAATTTTGTAAACTACAATTCAGGGCTTCATTTTTACTTCACCTGTCAGAGATGCTTTTAAGCAATTGGCCTATTTCCTTTATATCAGCTCCCATTTCCTTGACCTTGAAAAGGACGTTTTCCCCAAGCCAGTTTTGCAAAGCCCTGAATTCATCGATATCATCTAGGATGCCTTGTCACCATTACAGTTCAGAGAAGTAGACATGAAAACATGCTTTTTTTTTAATCACTTTACAAAAGTTACTGGGAAAAGAGCAAAATCACTGTCTGAAATGAGAGTGGAGGCAGGGAAGGCCCTGGGTTAGCTGCACTGTGACCTCCTCCTGCCTTCTTCCAACTGCATGTCCTCAACTGCAAGCCTCAGTAGAATTACACGATCCAGCAAATCATTTTCCTGCTGGTGGTTTGGGACTAGACGTTAAACCCTTTAAATGTCAAGGGTCTGCTCTAAATATTACTTCTTAGAAGAATTATGTTACTGATGGTTTTTTTTTCGTGTTGAATGGATTTTGATTCTATCCTTGTAATTTGCCTGAGGCTGATTCAAACAATAACTTCAGCTTTTCTGATTTCTTTTCAACCTGCAGCAGTGACCTTTAAAAACAGATTTCTCACTGTTTAATGGCCAAGCTTTTCCCAGTAAGCCTTGCTCACTCACTTTTGTATATGCAACTATGCACACACGCACATGTTCCTCCCCCCATATTATGTACACTAATGGGTTACTAGGCATCTGTATAAATAAATGATTTATGAATGAGTACTTCATCAAGTACTGAACATGCTTGCCATATAGGAGGTTAAAGATCCTCCTGTGCTCCTAACAGATAAGAAATAAGCAGAAAGCTGGGATGGCTCAGTGGGTTGAGCACTTGCTTTGCAGCCCCAGAGCCTGAGGATTGAGTCTCAGCCCTGGCCCATGCGGACCCATGTGCTGAACTGGGGTGTGCCCCCAGTTCAGTTATGGAAACTGCTCTGGGCCCTCCCCTTTCTCTGTTTCTCTCTCTGTCAAAAAACAAACAAACAAAAACAATGAAAAGAAATCTTTAAAAAAAAAAAAAGAAAGAAGTAAGTTCACATCTGTAATAATTAGTATCTGCTATGTATCTGCTAATTGTCTATAACTGAGTAAACATATTCATGTATAATCTTTCTGCTGATGTCATTGATTCTTGCTGTCTCAAGAAGGTGGGTCTATCAAATACTGTCTCAGATGCTGTATGATAAGATGATATTTTATTGGAATTCTGACCAAAACCATGCTTACATGAGATATTATAGCATTTTCTACTGCAAAGATTCTTCTGTTTTTTAACCTATGTATTGTGAAGTTTGTTTGATAGATATAAGCTTAAGTTCCAGGTCAAAATAGAGCTCATGTGATTAAAGTTCTCTAGGTAGGATTTCTATCTATATTTGACTCAGTAGAATGGTATAACGCTTTAATGGTTCACCAGTGTTTTTTAACTCTAGGTCCATAATTACATAGTTATGACTTAATAAAATTTTCTCTTTCATTAACTCTGTTATCAAAGGGTATACTGAAATGAAAATAATTTGGAAGAAGTATTCAACATCACTACTGTTGCACCAATAGTACTCTATCTCCAGTTTTGAGTGACGTTTTCCTTACTACTATATGGAATCATCACATTGAATATGGTGCTAAGGGAGTGGTTCCTCTATCCAACTTGTCAACTTGTCCTTGAGCTCTGTGTGTGGCTGCAGAAGCTTCCGCCTTAGAGTCTTGAGAACCGCTACCGTTAAGCCTAGTAGACCATCTCCCTCACTTCTCTTCTCTACCCCTTTTTTCTCAATCCCCAGCAGATTTTACTTCCTTTTGTATCTGGAATCTGTATTAGTCATTCTTCCCTCCTTCCAGTGGTTGGGGCAGGGGGCTGTGATCCTGAGTGTGGAGTAACAGAGGTAGTGGTGGCCTACACAATAGTCTTGACACAGGGGGGCTCTAAAAGACCCTCAGGCATTTCTCAGTGTAGAATTTAAGCTCTCACCAGCATATTCCCTATACTTGTTAGGCTAAAAGATTTTGGTTCCTTCCCATCCTTGAGTTATAATTTAGAGGGTCTCCACTAGTGCTTTGTTCTTCATCACAGTTTGGGATAAAGAGAAGAATATATCCTGAATGAAGGTCCTTCAGCCCTGTTTTGACCTACCGACATGAAAGTTACTGCTTCCACAGGCATAGTTGACAGACAGAAAGAAGTTAAGGGATTAACAAGTCACTTTTGGAGAAAATATAGGTTAAACAAAAATTTTTCATGGCTGAAAACTTTTCTAAAAGAAAAGCGTTTATTCTTAGCCAGAAAAAGGACCAGGTCCTAGGGCATGCAGTGTAAACCACCAGCATCAGGGCTGGATGGAGAAGACAGCATATCTTCCATCCTGGTGTTGACAGGCTTTTATACATGAGTTTGGAGAAGAAAGATAGAAGTTGTTTTAAAAAGAATTTATACTGCCTAGAGATGAAGGGGCTGAGAAAAGGTTAAGCGGGGTTCAGTCTAGGATAGATGTATCGTCTATAAGGAAGAAGTGTTCGCTCTTTAGGATTGGTTGTGGGCAACAGTACAGAAAGTTCATGCACAATAAGCAAGATGCAGCGATGCCTGGTGTACTCTCTCTAGATAACTATGAATATAGCCACCTGGAGGTTAATTTAAAGTTTCAACATACACTCAGGAATGTTATTAGTCTTTGTTGGTTTTGGTCTGCAGTTGTTAACTTATTAACGTCTCTTGTCTCTCTCTTCCACCCTCTAGCCTACTTGTAGTTTAATTTAGGACATCTCAGGGTTCTCTCCTCACCATTTATTATATTTGTCAGTATTGTGCACTGGGCCAACAGCTCAAACAAAGAAGTCTACAAACCCAGTGATGAGATATTGAAGAACACACACAGAAATGGTTTTAGTCATAATGCAGTTATAGAGATTAGCGAAGGCAGCAGCACTTCAGGAATGTATCCCATGAGAATAATTACCCCAGTATCTAAACCACTTTGATGACCTCTACAATTCCTTTCCCACTCCACTCATGGGCTGGGCTTAAGACATTTCAAAATGTTCGCCCCATGCTCTACCTTGTCTGTGCCCACTGTTGTCTTAGGAACCCCTAGCCTCTGCCTTTGACTTGTGTCATGCACTCTTCAAATCCAGTCGTTACTCTTTACTCATATCCTTGGACTTGAGTTTGAGACTTGCCCTTGTTCCTACCTAACTTGAACCAGGGACTCAGATACCACCTCCCCCTTTTCTGACACTGGAAACCTAAGGTCAACCCTGAACATCATCATCCCCCACCACCACACCAACCCCAAACTCCAGGAACCAGTCCAAGCCACAGCTTTGGGTTTCATCCTCTCTTAAGTTTTAAACCCCAAAACTCCATTTGCCTGAGAAGCCAGGCTTGGCAGACAACGTACTTAGAGCCTCATAGAAAGAAAGCAATGTGGACTTTGCTAGAATTTGAAAATGTCTTCTGAGTCACTATATGTTCTTGATTTAATAGCATGCCTTTTGCTATTTATCTATTCATTTATCTATTTCTCCATTCCTCTACACTTTAGAATAGTCAATCCAAGTACCTTTTAGTTGGAAATCTGTATTTTCACACTGCACAAGGAATTGTGCAGCAAAAAATTGATAATAGATTCTATTCTCAAGTAAGGCACTAGGTGGAGCATGTTAAAGGAAATTTAAGTTGGTAGTTGCTAGAGACAACAATTTATTTTAACTCAAGAAAACTGTAAAAGTTTTAAACCAAATTAATTTTGACTAATTTAAACTAAAATAGGCAAATATAAAACAACATAACACTTTTTATTATATATGTAGTCTAGAATAATGTAAATAAAAACTTAAATTTTGCAATAAATAATTTCTTTCTCTTCAGTAGACCCTCCAAGTCCCATAGCCAAAATAGAAAAATGAAGCAGGCAGCAATTTCAGAAAAATATCATTTGGGGAAGGCAGAGATAGTGCTGGCAGACAATGTTTTTTATTGAATGACAAAATGAAGTAAGTGGTCTTTATAATTGTGGAAATATCTTATATCTACATTAACCTCTAAATTGCCAGCTTCAATATTGGGAGCAAATAAATTTAAGTAATTTGATAGCTTGTGCATATGGGAAGAGGTTGTATACTGCTAATAACAGCAGGTAAAACCTTTTGAAAGTTGTTTGTTGTTTATAAGATATTATTGGAGAAGATTTTTATGAGACTCCAGCTCAGAGGTTCAAACAGCATCTGTATGATTCCTGGAGACTAAACCTGTACAATAGACAAATTGGCAAATAGGCAATCTGCAGCAGGGTTCAGAAGAGAACCATTTCAATGCTGGTGATATTGCTTTGTACATGTTCATTCTGAAAATCTCAACTTTCTGTTCGAGTTCATTGATTTGTGATATGGCAAATACGGTTTTATCTGGGCTTCCATTTTTAGTGGGGGGTAAAAATGGCATCCAGCAGGAAGCTTCACATGTCTGTATGCAGTTCAGGCTGCGTTGAAGTCCAAGTCAGGAGTTACTAAAGTAAAAGAAAAAGAAATCCCTGGGAAACTTGCCACTAGTTCAGGAGCATCTTGAATTCTGATTTTGAATTCTGCTATCCGCAGTCTTACTGTTGCCATGTACTTCTCAGATTCCCATGCATTCTGTCCCAGGTATTTAGCCAGGAGACTGAGAGGAGAGTGCTTTTTACTCCATCTTGCCTGGAACCAGAGTTGTGGATGATTTTTTTAATTCTTGATTTTTTTTGTCAAAAGATGTGTAAAGTAAACTCTAACATAGCTTATTTCATACAGTTGCAAGATATAAATTTAGAAAAGATAAACTGGCTTAATTTAATGTGATGAGAATTTAATAATTTATTTAAAATGTGCTATGATACTTTGTTTTATGATGACCTATAAGGAGAAAAATGCTTAGGTTTTATATTAAGAAAATTTGGCCAGAAATATGCACCCTCCTGCCATTATTTAAAATATTTATTTTATTGTTTTGAGAGAAAGTGACAGAGAGAGAGAGAGAAGGAGGGAGGGCCCAGAGCGGTCTTCATAGTTTTATACTGTTAGTTGTGACATGGCTTCATTCCACACAGGTGGATATGGGGCTACATGAGGTGGGAAGTGAACTGGGGGCCTCCCACATGGGAGGCAAGAACCCTTGCTACCATCCCAGTGGTTACCAGTTGCTCCATAGTTCAGTATATGGGGTGTGCATGGGCTGGGGCTAGAAATTGAACCCCAGACCTTGTGGTTTTGAGGCAAGCACTCAACCACTGAGCAATCCCACCCAGCATCACCATTTTTGTTTATTTGTTTGTTTTTAGCAAAGTGATTAGGTAGAAGCAGGCAGAAGCTCTGAGTTTTAGTAAAAATCTGTATTTCAAACCAATCTGATTTCTCTTTGGCATCACTAGTATGTTAGAACAAAGATAAACAAAAACCATTCTGTTTAATAATTTCAAAATGATGATGTCATAAATTGATATTAGTAAGTAAAACTAAGCTTAATCTACTTTGGACCTTATATGAATTAGCAGCAACACTGATTCTAGCACTGGTGATGACTAATACCATGCTTCAAATACCCCATCTTCAAATCTATCAGTGATGAGGATTAGGAAATAACATTTAACGTAATAGGCATTAAGAAAAAAATCAATGGTTTCATTGCCCATTTCCATTGTGTTATAAACTCAAGACTCAATATGCAAAGCCATTGAGTTTGATTCTTTTTACCTACTTTTGTGAAATGTGGGTAGCAAGGGTTAGAGTGTATATCAGGATGCTGTGACTGGTACATGATACTTAACAGCAAAATGTTTAGTAAAGCCATCGTCTGGGACCAGGCAAGATAGAACTGCATCCTAAAGCTATGAAGATGGGGGGCCAAAAAGGTGATAGGGAAGAACCTTGCAATGATATTGCTCTGCTGATGACTATAATACCCAGGAGGACATTTTACTTGCGATTTTGTTTAGCTAATATTATTCTGAGTAATGTGTGGAGTTTACAAATGGTTGATCCTAAATTTAGACAAGGATGTAAGAATATTACTTGGTACGTTTTTTCAACCCTTTTGCATTTTTATATCTGTGTTGGTACTTGCTTTCACAGCTACCTGTGAGATACATAGACCAGTCATGAGTAATTCTATTTATAGATGAAGAAAGCTGGCATACTGATTGTTAAGGGATTTGTTGAGTGGCCCATATCACATTACTCACAACCCTGAAACTAGGACCCAGAGCTCTTAACTTCTAGGCCAGTGCTTTCCCTATACCATGTTGAATAGTGATAAGTTTATGAAAGGCATTGTGGAAAGGCCTACTTGATCTTGATTTAAATTCTTACTTTAAAGAATTATATTTAAGTATGCCAGAGGACACTGGTATTGATTGCCAACCAAGTTTTTTAAATGCCTGGTGAACAATACTCCCCAACCAAAAATCTCACATATGTACACAAAGGGATGTACATAAAAATAGTGCTTTGTTTCTAATAGCAAAAATTGAAATCAGTTTAAATCTAATTACCCATAGGCTTGGGTAAATAAATTGGCACATATTTATATGATATAATATAACCCAGTGATTAAAGTGAGTGAGTGAATACTTGAAATACTGCTATACAAGATCTGTCTAGAAAAAATTCAACCATTGTCAATACAACAAAAATGGTTTGCATGACATCGGTATAACCTGGCAGCCAAAGAGAGTGGACTGGAATGAGCATGTACGAACAATGATGACTTCACTGTACTAGTCAGAGGGGGCACTAGACGCTGTTGAGTAAAAATGTGTACTGGGTAGCCATAAACAACGAGGCAGCTGATAGCAATTCCAACAAAAGATTTTGCAGTGTTTTAAACAGTGGAAGAGATGCTGGGAGAACTGTATAAGGTCTTAGGGTCCTACTCTGAAGGGGACTGAGATGTCACTGTCCTATGTACAATATTTCTTTTATCTTGTATCTTCTTTAATAAATGCCTCTATTTTTCATATTACATGGCTGGATACTTTCCAGATAGACTTTGTGTGTGTGTGTGTGTGTGTGTGTGTGCGCACACGCATGCATGCAAGTGTGTATACGAGGTCTGCCAATTAAGTTTGCAAACTTGCCACCATGCACTCATGTTGGCAGCACAACCAACTGAGTAAGGTTTTATAACCTTGGTATATCAGTGTCTCACAGCTGTGTTCATGTTGATTTATGCTGATGTCTTGCTGAATGGTGTTCATTATTGTTGTTGCATGTTTTTGTGTGCTGTCATGAGAATGTTGGAGCTTGAATTAGAGCAATGAACAAACATTAAATTTCTTCTTAAACTTGGCAAGAGTGGAAAAGAAATTAGGCAAATGTTAGTCCACATTTATGGGGATAATGCCATGAAGAAAATGGCAGTGTACAAATGGATTAAACGTTTTTCTGGGGGTGGAGAGAAGACATCACTGATGAAGAGAGTTGAGTTAGGTGGCTAGTAATAAGCATAACTGACAAAATCATTGCAAAAATTTGTTAAATTGTGCGTCAAAATTTTGAGCTGACTGTGAGAAGCATAGCAGACCAAATAAACATTGATAGAGAAACAGGAAAATCTTAACTGAAAATCTTGACATGAGAAAGGTGTGTGCAAAAATGGGCCCAAAGGGGCTCACCAATGAACAAAAGCAAAGGGAAATTCAAGATTGCCAAGACCTTTTGGAAAGGCAAGATGATGTTTTGGGCCATGTTATCACTGATGATGAAACATGGGTGTACCAGTATCATCCTGAAACTAAGAGTCCAAGTGTACAATGGAAGTCAGCCAATTCTCCATGACCACAAAGTTCCATCTGTCCAAATTAAGAGTCAAAGCAATGTGGCTAAAATTTTTTAATATCAGAGGGATTGTTCACAGTGAATTTGTACCAACTGGACAAACAGTCAATAAAGTTGACTATTTGGAAGTGCTGAAAAGGCTGCTTGAAATAGGCTAAAACGACCTGAACTTTTCACCAACAACTCATGGCTCTTGCATCATGACAATGTACCAGCTGATACAGCACTGTCTATAAGGGAGTTTTTAGCCAGTGAATAAATAACTAGATTGGAACACCCTCCCTACTCACCTGATCTGGCCCCCACAGTGACTTTTTTCTTTACCCAAAGATAAAGAAAATATTGAAAGGAAGACATTTTGATGACATTCAGGGCATCAAGGGTAATACAATGACTGCTGTGATGGCCATTCCAGAAAAAGAGTTCCAACATTGCTTTGAAGGGTGGATGAGGTGCTGGTGTCAATGCATAGCTTCCCAAGGGAAATACTTCAAAGGTGATTATAATGATATGCAGCACTTGCTCTAGAATGAGGCCGCAAAGTTAATTGTCAGACATTGTGTGTGTATGTGTATGCACGCACATGTGTATACAGAGAGAAATCATAATGTTGAGTGGAAAAAAAGCAAATTTTCAGAATGAAACCTATATGATATCATTTTTATAATTAAACATACAGAATCTGTGTATTGTTCATATATGTGTATGATCACTACTTAAAAATAGACTGAAAAGTTACTCAGGAAAGGTGAATGGGATGGTACATGGGTCACAAAGTATTTCAAATAAACAAACAAGATAAAATGTAAGCATTTATAGATTTATTGGTGTTTCCTATATTATTCTCTGAAGTTTTCTGTAGTTTTCAAAATTTCTTATAACATTGGGGATGGTACTTGTGGAGTTGTGCAAATGATTCTGCAGATATCATGAGGGGACCTTAAGGGAAGTATCCCAGGAAGAACTATAGGCATGACACTGAACAGAAGACAATGTGAGGAAGAGCTGTGATTGGCATTGCAGGAAAGCAGATAGAAATACAAGGTGCACCCATTTGGTAATGTTTCCCACTGTGGTAGAAAAAA
>PVKE010024896.1:0-23449 GCA_004027555.1 Craseonycteris thonglongyai
AGGATCGAATCCCGGCTCCGGCCCAGGCAGGACCCACATGCTGAACTGGGGAGTTCCCACAGTTCGGTTCTCTAACTGTCTCTGTCTCTGTCTCTCTCTCTATCTGTCAAAAAGTAAAATAGAAATAACTATGCACTGAAGACAAAAAGATAATTTCTCTCTATAAATGTGAAAAGATAAAAAAAAAAAAAAAAAAAGACTGCTCTGGGCCCTCCTCCCTTCTCTCTCTCTCACCTTCTTTCAAAAACAATAAAATACATCTTAAAAAGAAAGAAGAAGACAAACTTGGACATATGGAGGATGATAATTATTGATTCTCAGAAATATAGTATTTTTCATTTATAAATGTTATTATGTAAGGTTTTGATTTGGCTAAATATCTAAACATCTGAATAAAGGTCCACATTTATTACAGCTTAAATATAGAAGAACCAAAAGAAATAAAGCAGAAAGTTTTATGAGATAACTTTTTTCCTGTTTCCAGCATGGTGAAATATGAAAACAGTCCTCTAAACTATGTTGAGCTTTGCAACTTATACTTACTGGTTTACTTTCTTCTCTAAAGAAGTGAGTATCTCATGAACTACTTAAATTGAAGATCAAGTATTATGTCAGGAAAAAAATTTTAAGAGTTTTTTCTCTTTTAGACAATGAAACTTAGTTTAGAGAAGATTACTCTTAATCCCAGCTTCCAAAAATAAATTATTAAAATGAGCCCTGTATTAGAATTACTGAATATAGGCAAGAATCCGAACACAGAAACTTTTTAACAACTTAGAAATAAGTATCCTTGAACTATATTTAAAAATTATATATGAATTTGAATTAGTTAAATAGATTTTTAAAGTTAGTAAAAGTGATTTCTAATTTCAATGTAAGTTAACCCATTTTCATATATCAGTAGATATTGTGAGTTTATATATGATTTAACAGCCAGATGACGCAAGTCAAACCCAAATTCCAGAAGATATGCTCCTAGTGCCATTTTAGAACAGAATTGACCCTGAGAAAACTTGAATCCATTTCATACTGGCTATTAAAAAGTCTCTGAGAAGCCAAATTAGTTCAAGTAGCCACCAGAGAGTTCTGGTTCTTGGTTGATGTTTTTCTTCCAATGCATATTGCCCTTGAGTCCATCCTGGACCAGAAAAAGACTTCTAGAGAATCTGGTGTAGTCCTGTAACTGAAGTTTGAGGCTTGAGGTTGCAATGAGTTCTATAATCTCTGGAATAAACAAACTGCCTGGCCTGGATTTTTAATATTCTTTGTCAATTTACCTAAAAAAACTTAACCTTTCAACTAAAGTGTGTGTGTGTGTGTGTGTGTGTGTGTCTGCCTGCCACTTTGTGGAACAGTTATTTTGCCTATAAATGCTTTCAGTCTTCTAGTAAATTTAGTATAATGGGTATAAAGATAGGCTATTTAGTCAATAATACCATCAGAAAACAATTCATGTCTAGAAAGAAAAATATACATAGTACATGTGAGGGTGTAGGTGGGGATGGGGAACAAAGAATGCTGCTGAGGAAGCAGAATGAGGAGAAAGATAGCCTGGAGGTGAGTTGTTTCAGAGGCCAAGCTGCACACTTGGAATGTGAGATGAATCAGAAGAGTTGGCCCAGATTGGAGGCCAGATATCACAGGATGTCAGCAACTGGCCGGGAGGGCAGCTTCACTGAACTTGAAAGCCCTCAAAGGGCTATAGGAGGGCTTTCCAGAAAAAATCTATCCATTCAATATACACGGGAGTGGTTACATGGCTGGATACTTTCCGGATAGCCCTCATATTTCCTGTTATCTAATCCTTAGATTAGCTGCTTAATTTTTAAATGAGCTGAAGAGTAATTAATTTAGTCTAATTGTGAGCACACCAGTTTGATTTAGGAAATGTTTTTGAGAACAGTTCTTTTAAAATTTAAGAATATATTTGGAGGGAAAGCTGGGATGGCTCAGCGGGTTAAGCGCTCGCTTTGAAGCCTGGAGGACCGAGGATCGAATCCCGGCCCTGGTCCGTGCGGACCCATGTGCTGAACTGGGGAGTTCCCCCAGTTCAGTTCTCTGTCTCTGTATCTCTCTCTCTCTCTCTCTCTCTCTCTCTCTCTCTCTCTGTCAAAAACAATAAAAAAAAAAAAAAGAATATATTTGGTAAAAATGCCCAGGTTACCAAGTTACTTTTCGTTTTAGTTATCTATGTATAATATAGTAATTGGATATAAATGATTGCTTTAAGAAGATAGCTCTCCTGAGATTTTGTTGGCTATTTTTTAGCAACCTGTTGATAACCTTTAAGCACAATTCTTATTATATCTTAATTAATGACATGCTGTTGAATAGAAAAGAGATATATTTTAAAAGATTTTCAAAACATTATTTACTCTCAGGTATAAAAGCATTTTAAAACACTGTTGGTGGGTGTTTTACTTGCCCCCCACCCAATTCGTTTCCTTTCTCCAAATATTTAAAAAAAAAAAAATTTCTGCTTTTTGAATAATATGGCTTGTTTTCATCCACAGAGGCCAGCAAGCTTGTTATGTCCTACGTAGCAGCAGTTTGTGGAAAAGGAGCAGAAGTTAATCAAGTCAAAGAGCAACTTTTACAGTCCAACCCAGTCCTGGAAGGTAGGATCTTCTGTGTACATTTCCAGTGTGTCTTAAACAATAAATCCAATTTTCAGGGCCCTGGTGTGCTGAGAGGTGGGTGGAGAGGGACGAGAAAGGAAGAGATCCAGGTGGAGACCTGCCAAGCCGATGAGTTGCAGCCTAAGAACTCTTGGCTTTAGTGTTTGAAGGATGGACGAGTTTACTTATGTAAAAGGAGCTTTCCCACTTAAAATTATTTTTTCCTTTCAGGTTTTATTTGAATCCCTTAAATTTTGCTTTAAAGTAATCAACTGATATTTGCATTTGACTTGGTGGAAAAGAGTGATGTGAATGTAGTGCTATTTTATCATTCAGGATTAATAAACCATGTGGCTGCTTATTTCTGTTGTTAGGGAAACCAAGGTTATGCCAGAGAAGCATTTAAGGACCGGTGTTTTCAGGGCCACAGAAAGCCTACACCTGACTATAGAGCTCAAGTTCTGTGGTTGGTCATCTGTATTAGTCAGCTCTGGCTGCTGGGTGGCTTCAACAATAGAAATTGATTTTCTCACACTTCTGGAGTCTCAGAAGTCCAAGATCAAGGTTCTGGCAAGGTGGTTTTTTCTTCTGAAGCCTCTTGTCTTGTAGGCAGCCACCATGTCACTGCTGTGTGCTCACATGACCTCTTCTTTTTGCATGGTGGTATTGGTGGGAGCCTGGTTGGCTCATGACTTCATCTAACTAATTACCTGGCAAAGGCTCCGTGTTCAAATACCATCACATTGGGGGTAGTGCTTCAACTAACAAATTTTGGGGCAGGGCACATTCAGTCCATAATACTGGCAGAGGTGAGGTCCCTTAGTGCTATTGAGGTTGGCATAAGCCATCAGTGTAAACCATCCTTTACTTTGGAAACAATAAATCAGTCTTTCCTTATTGATGACAAGCCCTTCACAATTGCTTTATATTGTGAGCATATCTTTATTGTTATTTAACACAATTGTTGGGGTAGAGTTTCTCAGCCTCAGCACTGTTGATATTTTGGCCTGGATATGTTTTTTCTGGCTGGTTTGTGCATTGTAGGAAGTTTGACAGCATCCCTGGCTGCTACCCACTAGGTGCCAGTAATACACCTGTCCATAGTTGTTAACCACTGAGGAAAATGTCTCCAGACATTGCTATATGTCACCTAAAACTACCTGTGATTAGAATCTCTGGTCTAGAATTGTTTGGTTCAACCCTTTGTTCAGAGCTGTGGAAGGTTAGGATTTAATCTGGATTTAAAGCAGAGCAGCTTTGGGGTAGGCAGTATATTCCCCAATGTGGAGGGATGGAAGCTTTGTTACTTAGGCCTAGCACCTTCCTTCTACTTTATTACAGGAAGAGACCATGCATCCTTATCTCCCAGAGAGTGAAATAAGTCATGAAAATACTTTAACTTTGTGAAAAGCAAAGGCTGAAATATCCATTATTTTGTTACTGATTTTTCTTTCCCTTCAGTACCTTAATGAATAAAGAAGCTATTATAAAAGTGCTCTATATTTTATTGTTTTAGTATTTAACTTTTTGTTTACTGTCTCTTGCTTTTAAGTTAAGGTGCTGTTTTTGTGTTGTCTATCTGCATATGTTTATTTTAAGAACGCTGTGATCTAAAGGAAAAGCACTGTGGAATGCTATAGCTTGCATCTGTGATTAGAATCTGGCCCTTTATTTGATGGCATTTGAAGCCAGGCCCCAGTGCAGGAAAGGGAAGAAATGTCTACTGTGGGCATGCATTATCTTTTACAGGAATGCTTTACTTTTTAACTGCAGCTCCTACTGTAAAGGAACATTTAGAACAATGAGCTTAAAAAAACAATGGAGGAATGTGTCTCAAGTGTTCTATAATAGAACACTTGTTTTTGACTCTGTGGCTCGCAATCAAAGACTTTAGTGTTTAGAGCTGTGTTTAGTAATGTGCAACTCAAATTTGTTTGATGAAAAGATGGGTTATGGCTTGCAAATGATGCCCTGAGTAAAGTTTTTCTGAAGCAATTCCTTCACTTGTGCTTGACCTTCAAGGCACAATCAACTGTCTTTTCTATATCAGCGTCTCAAGCTGGACTTCAAGCTTGTACAAGTTAGTTAACTTGGCACCCTTATGGTTCACACCCACTAGAAGGGACTAGCCTGTGGAAATGCAAAAAATGTTGTGGTCTTCATGATAACTAGGTCAATACTCATCATTCTCAAGACTGCATTTAGGTATTAAAGCCTTTCAGCTGGTGGTGGACATGGGATAAATAATGTGAACCTCTTCAGCAAGCACCCTTTCATTGAGTATTTCCTGTGTGTAGGTTTCCTCACTCAATATGGCATCTCAGTTTATTTTCTATTGAAGAGAAAATTTGGGGTCAGGGAGCCACCAAACCATACCCATTCTAAGTGGAATCTCTGATACAAATAACTTTCCCTGTGCTGATTTTGTAAATTTTGTTTTAACTAAGCAGCACCCAGCTTTACTTATTTATTTATTTATTTATTTTTTAATTAAAAGCATAAAAAAAGCCAGCTAATATGAAATACAATGCCTCAGGTTTGGCCACTGAATATCCGAAGTGAACTTCAACTTAAATACACACTTACATGCCTGACCTGGCAACTGCTTTCAGAACTTGAACCAGCTTTTAGCTCTTAGTTATCAATCATCTGAACTCTTGTTATTCTAATCTTATTCTCTCCATTTAATTTAATGAAGTTATGAAGGCTTCCCAGCATTTGATGCCTGGTCTCTTAATCTGAAGCAAGCTTGTCCAACATGCGGCCTAGGACAGCTTTGAATGTGGCCCAAAATAAATTTGTAAAATTTCTTAAAACATGAGATTTTTTTTTGCGATTTTTAAAAATAGTTCATCAGCTATCATTAGTGTATTTTATATGTGGCCCAAGACAATTCTTCTTCCAATGTTGCCCAAGAAAGCCAAAAGGTTGGACACTCCTGACCTGACCATTCATTTCTCTGAACCACATCCTCATGCCCTTGCTAGCTGTAGTGTAGGCCAGGGATCCCAGGAACAGCCGTGGGGTGGGTGTCAGGGGGCATTGGTAGACATGCAGAATTCCATGCCCATCCCTAGACCCACTGAACAAACATTTGCACTTTAATCAGACCCTAAGGCATTGATTGGTTTGCACATTGAGGTTTGAGGTGCCCTGCTAAGCTTCCAAAGTATCAAATAGGGTTTCCTCTCTGCTCATACAGCTTATTTTTATTTAACTTAATCCTCTGCTACCATGACCCAGATTAATTTGCTCCTGCCTTGTGCACTAGCTTGGTGAAATGATCCTTTTACCTGTGACACTCACTATGCACTACCTGTGCTAAACAGGAGCTCTCTACTTGCCTGCCATCAATCTATGGTTCTTATGTGTTCCCATTTAAAAGGGAATTCTGTGGGAGATCCTGACTCTGAAACAACAGAAATTGGAACACAATTGGATTTTGCATTGTGGGCCAGTTTGGTTTTTTTATATTCTGGAAAGTTTCACTTAGGTCTGATGGACATAAACTAATAAAACTGTGCCATTTTTAGCCTATTGGAAATGACTTTAGTTTTTAAATCTCTTACTCTTTCTATGACATATTTAATCACATTTAAATAGTTTTATTTAAAATCAGTTAAACAGTTTAAAGTTTCTTGGACCTTATTCTATCTGGAAACTTTATGAAGTTCTACAAAACCTTTGGTAACATTAAGTTGTATTATTCCTGAAATAAATAACCTTATTCATTGATGATCATGGTTGGAGAGCATAGAAACCTTGCTTGCTATTTACTCAGTTCACTGCTGTCAAACAGTTAAGAGGCCTTGAATGAAACAAGATTAAGTTTATAGTAATACTGGAAAAAAATTTCATGAATCATAGGAATGACTCTTTTTCTCTGAACTTATAATAAGGCGTGGAAGCTTTAGTATACTTCTGTTAAGTATGTTTCTGTGGCAATTTTGGACAGAAATATCATTGCTACAAGTTGTATTTTCTAGGACTTAGAGATGTGAAATATTACATTTGCTTTATCTCTGCTCAAAATTATTTTTCTGTCAATTTTAACCACACATCTGTTTCTTTCTTACCAGCTTTTGGAAATGCCAAGACTGTAAGGAATGACAACTCCTCTAGATTTGTAAGTATTTGTATAAGCATAAGTGTTAACACTAATATTTAGCTCATGTATGTTTAAACAACTAGTAGATGATTAATATTTCTTAAAATATATTTTAAGAAGAAACCCTTGCTATTGAGACAGTGAAAGTTTCTAAAGGATTACTTTATGCTTTCTGGAATTTTCCTTTTTAATTCTTCTTGGAGTGACAAGCTATTTTTTTATTTTTCCCCACGTTTTCTCATCTGTCATAAAATTCCATGAGTAATTTAAATGAGGCTATTTAGAGTAACTACTTATCTGAGTTTTGATATTTAGAAATTTTAATTAAGAGTCAGAAGTTAAGTAGAAGGAAGGCTAAGCTGCGTGTCAAGTTTGTATACCCTATAGATTTTGTCCTTTGTGCAATGGGACCAGAATGGGTAGATGTGTATACTGAAACTTTGGAGAAATAAAATTATGAGGTTTGGCAATGGCAACTAATGCGGGAGAGTGATGGGACTGGATAGTAAAAACTAAAGGTAATTGTTTGGAGTTTAGTTGAGTTGGAAAATGCTAATTCCACCAACAGAAACCTTTCCCGCCTCCTCTCTTAGCACTTCAGTATGTACTTGCTGATCTGCCCACGGGCATCTCTCTAGCTGTGCTGCACATTCAGTAGTACCCCTGGTGATGGTACATTTTGAAATTGGTTCTTTTTTTTTCATAGTTCAACCAATTTTTATAAATTTTGTAATAAGAGCCCTTTATAAGCTTTCTTCTCATATATGTTACTTGGCCCTGGGACCACTTTTGATGATCTTTTATGCCTCCCTGCCACAGGCCTTCCTGCCCTTTCCCCTTCCCTTCCTCTTTGAGACCTTTTTAGTTTTGTCCTCATTAGAGTATCCAGTGTTTATGGCAATTGAGGTATCCACTGCTTATGGCAAGAAAGAGAAGGTTTTGATAGTTTGGGAAGTGGAAGCTTTCTTATTCCCCAGGCTGTGAATTTTTTCCATTGGATTAGCCCCTTCAGTTGTTGTAACTGATTTGAACTGTGCCTTTTCCTGTTGTGGTAACAAGGCTAATCTCATTACATAAATAAAATTAGAAGCAAAGTATGGGCAGATAGAAGTAATTCCAGTAGATCAAGCTTTCTTTTTTTTTTTTAAAGATTTATTTTATTGGTTTTGTTTGTTTGTTTTGTTTTTTTTTTTGACAGAGAGAGAGAGAGAGAGAGAGAGAGAGAGAGAGAGAGATACAGAGACAGAGAGAGAACCGAACTGGGGGAGCTCCCAGTTCAGCATATGGTTCCACACGGGCCGGGGCTGGGATTCGATCCCTGGTCCCTGGCGCTGCAAAGTGAGCGCTCAACCCACTGAGTCATCCCGGCTTCCCCTCAAGCTTTCTTATGGATATTTAATTTTTGCTGTTTGCAAATTACTCACACACTTTACAAAAAAAACCACACCAAAAAACCTTGAAAATATATTCAGCCTTAGATCATAAAAGTAGAGAAAACCATGTTGCTTAAAGAGTCATTACTACTTTATGACACTTGAAATCTAGTGAAAGACTTGGCAGGTGACATGGCTTATTAAGTAACCAGAGAAATCCTATTATAACAGAGGTATTAGGATATGAGATTAATACTGGATTATAGGCTAAATCATTTCATGTCCAGTTTTTAGTACTTTCTCTGCTTTGTGGTCTGTGACTTGACCAGTACAACACTCAAATCCACATTATAATTTTATAATGGGACTACTGTGTTTAAAGTTACTTCTATATATAACAGTCATTTATGACTTCAGGATAATTACATTTCTCTTGACAGTATTTGACGGCTAAGCCAGAATGAACTTTCTGATCTCCTCAGAGAGAAATTTGGTAGACCTGCAGTGGTCTAGTTAGGTGTGCTTGTTGTAATGACATTTTATTTTCATTTATTTTTTTATTTAATTGTTAAAGTTTATTGGGGTGACATTGGTTGGTAAAATTTACATAGGTTCCAGGTGTACAATTCTACATTACATCGTCTATGTATTGCATTATGTGCTCACCACCCTGAGACAGGTCTTTTTCCATCTTCATATATTCGATGTCCCCAGCTCCTCTCCAACTCCTTTCCTCCCTTCCCCTCAGGTAACCACTAAAATATTGTCTGTGTCCATGAGTTTTTGTTACTTTCAGTGTGTAATGACATTTTAGGCCAGTGTTTTCATGGAGGTGCCTTACAGTGTCCCCCCACACCTCCACCACCTCTATTTTAAAAAAAATTTATTTTAATTTTTTATTTTTTATAGATAAATCTTTATTGTTTTTGACAGAGAGAGAAAGAGAGATACAGAGACAGAGACAGAGAGAAGGGGGAGGGCCCAGAAAGTCTCCATTAGTTGCACATCATTGGTTTTTCCACATAGTTTCATTCCATAGGTGGGCGGGGCTGCACAGGGCAGGAACTGGGCCGGGGTCTCACCCCGGTGAGAACTGAACTGGGGGCACTTCCCAGCTCAGCATATGGGTCCGCACGGGCCAGGGCCGGGATTCAATCCTCAGTCCCCAGGGCTGCAAAGTGAGCGCTTAACTCACTGAGCCATCCTTGCTTTTCCAACCACCTCTATTTTTGACATATTGAGCTTCTTTCAAGAAAGAGGGGAAGCCGGGATGGCTAAGTGGGTTAAGCACTCACTTTGCAGCCCCGGGGACCGAGGATCGAATCCCGGCCCTGGCCCGTGCGGACCCATATGCTGAACTGGGGAGTGCCCCCAGTTCAGTTCTCACTGGGGCGAGACCCCGGCCCAGTTCCTGCCCTGTGCAGCCTCGCACCCACCTGTGGAATGAAACTAAGTGGAAAAACCAATGATGTACAACTATGGAGACTGTTCGGGGCCCTCCCCGTTCTCTCTGTCTCTGTATCTCTCTCTCTCTCTCTCTCTGTCAAAAACAATAAAAATAAATCTTTAAAAAAAAAGAAAGAGACTCCCTGTTTTTGAAAAAATAATTTTTTTTAAGGCTTTGGTAATCATTGGTCAGCCAAGGATTTCAGGGGAGGGGTAAAGAGTTATTTGTTGAACAGTGCTATGTGCAAAGAGCCAAGTTAGGCATTGGAGATTGTAGAACAAAACCAACAGGGTTGGGAAAATTTTATTACCATATCTCTCATTCAGTAGGAATGAAAAACTCACACAATGCATTTGTTTAAAACCTCTGTTCTTTCAAACATAAACATTGCTCTCCCTGCATCTCCTCTTGCAGCCTACTGTCCTTTCTCCACCAGCAGCTAGAGTGGTCTTTACAAACTGAAGTTCCATCACTGTCCTGCTGAAAGTCCTCAGTGGCTCCCCCTTGAACCTGGAATCCAGTATGGTCCCCCAGGAGGCCCTGCTCTACGCTCATTGGCCCTCACTCAGTCTCAGCCACACAGGCCTTTGTGACTGTCAGCCGTACCAGGCACTTTCTAACCTTAGTCTTTTGCAGTTGCCCATGCTTTCTCCGCAGATCTTGGCTGGTATCTTGTGTTATTTAGGTCTCACCTCAGATGTCACTTCCCTGATGCTTTTCTAGACTCTTTGACTTCATCCTATTTTTATTTTTCTCAGACATTCGTCTCTGGGATTGTTACATTGATTTCCCCTGTTTATATGACCATTGACCTTAGAGAGTAGGGGCCATGGGATCAAGTTCCTTGACCTTCTTGTTTATTAGTCCTCAGTCCTGGTGCCCAGTACCTGGCACCATAGTAGACACTCAAAAACATTATTTGATGAATGAATACCTATTTTAAATAAGCTGGGCATGTTTCCTAAAAGTAATATAGCATAGCACATAAACTTGAAAGTTCCCCATGAAAGGTACCGATTAAGTTTTATGAAGTTAAGCTAGAGAAGCTGGATGAGTCTGGGAGCAGTGGACAGTCCTGAGTGGGCCCATGAGATTCAAATGTGCCAAAATTGACTGCAGAGGAGGAGGGGCTGGCACTATGCCCATGAGATTCAAATGTGTCAAAATTGACTGCAGAGGAGGAGGGGCTGGCACTATGAGGAAGCTGAGGGGAGAGCCAGTGTGGACCTGCACTTGTCAGAGTTACTGGCTAGACTAAAGTGTCTATAAAAGGAGCCGCAGGCCAAAGGGCTGGCAAGATGGGTGAAGGCCTCACTGGGAGGGCTTGGAGTATCGAGTTCAGAGTCTCAGACTTTATTTTGTAGGCAATGGGAAGCCACTGGTTATTTATGAGTAGACATAAATGAGTGACATAATCAGAGCTCAGCTTTTGGTGGCAATCAGGATGTGACTGGATGGGAAAAGTGCCATACCAGTGTCAACAGAATACTCAGTGCTGTCTGGTAGTTTTTCTCTGGTCAGCTTTCTTTTTCATTTTCCGAAGTGTTTATTCTACTCTCTTCAAACTTTCTATCCTTTACTCTCAGCTGATGATATTATTCCTATTTCATAGGAATCATCATCACCATCATCACCATCATCACCATCTTACTCTTCTTCATCATCATCATCTAGGCCTTCATCCTTTATTGTATCTCCTGTGTGTACACTCTCCTGTCACACTGGGAGATTCTCAACTCCTGTCTCACACTAATCCTAAACGTTCTACCTGTGCTTTAGATTCAGTTGCCTGCTATGCCCAGGGACCACCCTCCCTCAAAATTGTCCCCTCTCATATGGTCAACTTCTCATTCTCTTGTGAAGTTACCTTGTCTCTCCTGTTTTGTAGCTGCTTCACCTGCTCTGTCCCCATCATCATGGAGAATACCACTCACTATCCACTCAGTTGCCTGATCCAGATTCCTGGATTTTTAAATTCTTGTCCCGCTTCTCTCTTACCTGTACATCCCCAACCAGGGCCTGTCTTTGTGACTCTCTGTATAGTTCTCAACTCTGTTTACTTTTCCCTTTTGCTACTGCTGCTTAAAACTACCACCGTTTCTCCCCTGATTACTGTCACCTCCTATCAGCTACATCTGATCTTTCTCCTTTCTAGTCTATTCCACACTAACCCAAGTGATCTTGTAAAGAGGCAAGTCTGCTCTTGGCATCCTTGTTTAGGAATCCTTAGTGACTTCATTTGGCTGTCAGGCAAATGTCTTGATGTCATGATATGCTCAAACTTCCCTGTGTCCTCATGGATGCCAGTTCTTAGGCCTGCTCTTTCCTGCTCTCCTACTTCCTTTGCTGACTGACTTCTGCTACTTTGCATTTATGCTCGTGCAGACTTCCTGGTCTCCCTTTGTCCCTTTTCTTTGTGCATAGATATCACCATTACCCTCTGTAGGATATATCCCCATACACAGTAACGTGTTGTTTACCTGTTTCAGTTACTTCCCACACCTAGATTTTAAGTTTTTGAAGGCTTGACCTGTGCTTTGCTTTCCCTTGTGACTACTTTTGTATCTAGGAAGTGGTTGATAGAGCTTTACTTAAGAATAAGTGAAGACTTTAAAAGGGCAGATGACCCATGAGAATGAAGGAGAGGTGAGAGAGCATGCATGAGCTAATAAAAAGTCACAAATTGCATTGTTGACTGAGTGCCATGTGATTATGTTTCTTCTCCCTTACTATTATTTAGAAAATGGAAAAGAGTTAAAGTAATTCTTTGGGAGAATTACTTACAAGCCATCCATGTGACCATTACTAAAGGAGAACATGAAACAAAACCAAAGACTACTTATTAGATCAACATACCCATTTCCAAACAAAAAGCAGCTGTCAGGGTGATTCTTTTATACTTGTTACTCTTTTACTAGACAACTGTAGACCAACTCTTTAAAAATCACAGTATGAAACTCCATGTGTGTTTCTCTATGCTTACTATGTCAACTGTAAAATGTAATATGAACCTGGTTATATATTGCTGTGTAATCTAGAATAAAAGCCAAAGAGAGTAATACTGATTGGTCTTTCATTCTGAGCTGTTCACTCCACATAACCATGTATTTGATTTGAGTTGATGTAAAAATGTACTTTAAGTGTTCTACTGTCCAGTATGTTTGGAGTTTCTAGCCATGACTTAAAATGTATTTTGCCTATAAAAAATAATTTATCTTTTCAACTAGTATATATACAAGGGATACTTATTTTCCTAAGTTTTATTCTCTAATGGAATATACACACCCTTCAGAATTTTGAATCATATCTGAAATGGAAAAGTTACGTAGTGGCAGAGAAGATTTGTTTTTGAATTAACAACGGGATATGTTAGCTTTGAGCTAATGAGTTATTGAATGTGAATTATTCATGGAGGCATTTTGTTTTGTGTCATGGTTCTATAAACTTTCTTAATTACATTTAAACAAATGTATAAAGGACTCAGTATGCTGTTCTCTAAGATGTTATCACTGAATATTTTGAGGTGAACTTGAAAGCTCACAAAGTTTTTCTTTGACAGGGCAAATATATGGATATTGAATTTGATTTTAAAGGAGATCCACTGGGAGGAGTGATTAGTAACTGTGAGTATTTTACATGAATCCTTTTACAGAAGTTCAGAATAGTAAAACATGTGTTTATAGTGAATATTTTGGATACTTAGGTCTGTAAGAGATGGGTATAAGAATGTTTCTCAGTACTACTTAGACTTTTAACCTGTGCATTTTAGATTGTCTTATATAATTTAAAAGAATACTTAATTTTTACCTTTGAAAACATTTTTAGTAGTCTGCTAAAGAAATAGGTGTTAATCTTATTATATTTTATACTCTATAGATCTTTAAGGCGATCCAGTAATAAAAAAGACCTCCAATGGTTTTTTTTTTCTTAACAAATTATTTTGTGATTAAAAACAGAACAAAAATAGTTGAGTTCAAATTAATAACTTTTGGGGGTAGCATTTATTCAACATAATGAGTAGATGTCTACTTCAAGTTTTCTTGTGAGACATTTTTTTGTCTTCCCATTTATTTAAATAATTGAAATGTGATAGAGCGATCAGGTAGAAATACAGATTTATTAGCCTCCTTTAGTCACGATTTGTAATTATAGAAATGAAATATTCTTTGTTCAAGGTGAAAAACAAACAATATCAGGTGAGGTTTGCTTAACAGCCTCAGGTCAAGAGTGTTCTAAAGTGGTTATATCAGTCAGTATCTCTTATAAATATGACCCTGCCAGCTGCTTTGTAGCTGTAGTATATGTGGCACTGCCCTGATGTCTGGGCTTGTGTTGATTTTGTGTTAAATGTTGATTAGTTTTAAAATTTAAGATGACTCAGGATTTGTGCACCTCCTGTTAGAGCCATGACCTGGTTATCCTCTTGAGTCCCCTTGTGTTTTTGAGGGCCACAGTGTTGAACCTTTCACTACATTGGCCTTCTCACCACCCTGAGTGCTATCAGGAGGGTTAAAATGAAAATAAACTAAGTTTAATTTGAAAAACAAAATGACAAGTTGACTTACATATCTGGAGCAGTGCTCATTATATTTGTGGTAGCTGTGGTATTCCTTCTTTAAATGACCTTTTATGCCATATCTCAATATGAAACAGATAAAATAAGACCTGATGTGGTTTAACAGGACCTGGGGTTGCCAGAATCCCTGGGCCCCTGTGTTGCTTCTGAGATTTTCTTAATGGACTCTAGAACCAGAGGAATGCCACTTGACAATTAGTGGTTTAAGTAGTTTGGACAGACTATGTAGCTGCTTAAAAAAAAAAAAATTACGATTTGTAGAGTAACCGTCTAGAGCTAGATTCCTCATCTTTGGAGTAGTGGTATTAAATTGGATAAATTCAATGGTTCTTCCCATTTCCACCATTTTGTAATTTTTAAAATAGTTTAAGTTTCCAGTTAAGTTTGCCTGACTACATACTATATGTGCTGTACATTGGGATTATCCATATTTGCAGAACTGTGTATTTTCTAGAGAAATGTCAAACAAATTTTTAATATGAAATGTAATTGGCTAGGATAGTGCTATTTAGGTTAAATGGTTTTATATGTCAAATGTAGAAGCAGAAGTACTTATGCAAACCATATATGATGTAACCAAAAGCAAATGACTCTAACCATGCCACACTTGTTGGCAAGCTTCCTGCACAATATGTGGCAGCTCTTGAGAGCTGTACAGGAAAAGGTATGCCTCATTTTTATGCCCACTGTTAAGGAATTATTAATTTTTATTCTGAAAGATATTCATAAATACCATTTACTTTGTATAAGACAAATTAACTCTAGTTGTTAATCTAATGCACTGTATTTTAAATGAGCGTAAGTTTACTGTTTTCATTATAGAACTTGTCTCTACATTGTGGAATGGTTGACTCAATATTACTTTTGAGGACTCTAAGAAAGTATTTAAGGATAACTTTATTTAAGTATTAGGAGATCACTTGGATTTTACATTTGAAGTTTAAGCTACAAACAGAACTATTTTCTTACTCTCTAACTCTTTCAGTATCCATGGAGAGTAAACATTAAACACTTAGTTGTTTTCCAATGAAGATTACTATATCATCATGAATGGATTTCATATGGTGTTTGTTACCATTTGTTCCCACAATGAAGTTATATTGAAATTTGTGGTAGTGAGAACACCCTGGTATTTTAGAGTATGCTTTGCTTTGGAGAGGAAAGTAATACATTAGTGGTGAGAGCAGGAAATTTCACCCTGCAAAGATCGAGAACTGACTCATACATGGTCATGGGGAGTTGCTGTCTGCTGGCTTAGCGGGTATAAGGCAATGGGTAAGCCTGCTTGTGTTCTCTCCAAAAGGGGAAAACTTAGCTTCTTGTAACCCAGAAAAGAACACAAGATTTTCCATTTTGTAGGAAGTATATTTTGCCTCCTTTTATAGCAGCCACCTGGTACAAGTACAGATTGTTGGCTATAATATAACCCTGAAAAAGGCACAATATCACTTGAGCCAGTTGTATACCCAGGAATTGGGAAGGAAAGCTCAATAATTTACTCTCTTTCTAAAACAGGTATACTATAAAACTTGTCTTGAACTCACTTGAAAGCTAATAATACCCATGAGGTTAAGTAATATCATTAGGAGAGAGGTGCTTAAAAAATAGAAAGTGGCAAACATTTGCTTCATTTCAGAAGATAAAATATGGAAGCATGTCTGTGTTTGGATGATGTGAGATAATATTTCTCCCATTTTGTTAGTGCCTTTTGCTCTCATAAGATTTATACATTTGTATCTGAGGATTTTGGATCTAATGTTATACACTAGAAACTTTTGGAAACTTGATATTTAAATAGGCATTTATAGCTGTGCTACTTGTGAGAATCTAGACTAGTGAAAACTGTGGTACAGTCTCAAGAGATTTTATTTTCTAAAAATAAAGTAGCACAGATACATAGCTATGAAAATGCCTCATGATTTCAGGTGTGTATATACTTGGGTAAACTGTAAGGACAGGAGATACGGCTGTCCTTTTCAGGAGCCTCATGCAATACGTGGCTCACACCTGCTTTATTTTACACATGCGTAGTGAACGATTACCGTAGTAAGAAGACATTTGCCCCATCTTTTTCACTTTAAAATCTGTCATTAATGAAACTTCTTAATTGTCAGTCTTGAGGGTTATGTTGTCTATTTCTAGGAAAGTATCGAGTTGATTATAGAGTATATACCCCAATATATACATATATAAGAAAAACCTAAGATCATAGAGTTTTCCACTGAAACTACCATCCATTACGCTCAGGGACTCACTGGGTATTTGTGACATTTTTTCCTTAGGGACGATTACCCGAGGCAGCAGAGATAAAAGGGATAAAAATTGTAGTTATCCAGATTGTAAGAGCATAATTAATTCTAAATGTATCATTTTGCTTTGATGAAAGGGCATAAATCGATCGAAAGAGCCTAAATGCCAAAATACTTTTTGAATAACTTGACCTTCGAGCAGTTGGAGAGGAGCACGGGGTCTCCAGGGTGGGTCAGTGTTCTCCATCACAGGTGTTCATTGTCCTTCTGGCCTTACTGGCAAAATGAAGACAAAGCTGGTTCTTTCTTAAGCCTTAATCAAGAACTTGCACCATTTCTTTTTCTTTTTTCTTTTTTCTTTTTTTCAGTAAAGGAGATTACACATAAATAAACTTGATTGTAGTATCTAATCCTTCACTTGTTATATTCCAAAGTATTGTGAGTTTATTTTCCTTCTAAACCCCTACTTGTCTTTTTATTTTTATTCCTTTGCTTATTAAAATATGTTTTTTTCTACAGCAGGCACAAACATGAACATTTTACTTTTTCATAGCTTGTGCATGGGAGGTTGTCCTTTGACATACACACAGGTACATGCTATGTGCTGTGGACTAACTGGTTAATTAGTCAAAACCAAGAAAGTCCTTAAACGATGGCCTGGTACTGTGAACTTGATTTCAGAGTTTCTCTGTCCTTGCCCATTTATTTATTTTTCCTCTTTAGAATGGCTTAAGAGGTTTATCTCTTCCCTTATATCAAGTTTAATGTGAACTTAACTTTATATCTTGAGAGAGGAATGCAGCTGCATTGGAATGCAATCAGCCCTCTGCATCCACAGATTCAACCAACCACGATAGAAAACATACATGGGGCTGACTGTATGCATTGATCTATGCCATTTTATATAAGGGACTTGAGCATCCGCGGGTTCTGGTATTAGTGTTTGCTGGGGTCATAGAACCAATTGCCTACAAATGCCCAGTGATAACAATATAGAGACTTTTATACTCTCTTCTCTACTAAACATTTGGCATGTCTTGTCCTCTGTACTAAATCTTGTTAGCAGATGCTCAGTCAGTGTTGGCAGAAGCATCTCAAGCAAAAGAAAAGTCTGGGCCAGTGTATTGGTTTGACTTAAATCAGGGGCATATTTCAGTAAATTAAAATGATCAGGTGTTGTCCTGTTAGTGAGCTGAATTTATGTTCTATACTTTGAGTAATTATTTGACCTGGCTTCATATTTTTATATTATGTTGATATGTGCATAGAAGAAAATAGAACAGGGAATGGTTTTAAGCACTGGTAAATTATTTTGGGGCATTTTCTCTGATTGCCTTTTATCTGGAAGCTTGTAACTCATGAGAAAAGTCATAAGGAAATAGGCCAGGGGATAGTAGACTAAGCATTTTTGGTGGTAAAACCTTCAACTGCTTCGTAACAAAAAGTACTTTTATTTTATGATTGAGTTGCTTAGATGAAGTCATAGTTTATGTACAGTACACATTTCTAAGTGTTTATTGAGTTTACATCTTTTTGCTGGAAAATTATAAAGAGCGTAATTGTGACACCTTAGTCCCCTAAAGCTTTGAATTCTGTCTCTGTGGCTTAGTGACAATGTGATGTGAGCCTCATTTTCTCATGTATCACATAAGATTGTAAAACCAGCTTCAGGGGAGATGTTCAAGCTTGAATATGATTAACAAATGAAAAACACCAAATGTACAGAGGAAGGTCAATGAAAGTCCCCTTTCTACATTTCTACATTTCTGTGGTGGGTGTAATCCTGAGCACGTAGGACTCTCTTGTAGGCCTAGAGGAAGAAACTCTTCATGTTTGTCGTCAGTGCTGGGCTCATCGGCAAATAGTTCCTGCCACGTAGTGGGTAAGCAGTAAAGTGAGTTCATTGAAGGACTTTGTGCACGAGTTAAGTAAACCGTATCATTTGTTCATATTTTTCATGTCATCAAGTTACTTTCTTCTAGGTGTGAGAAATTTCCTATAAGGACTAGCTTCTTAATGAGTAATCTGTTCATACCCTAGTGGGTTTGTACTTCTAAAACTGTCCTACTACTACTGTTAGGACCCCAGGAAAGCTTGGTCCCATGATTAGTAAAATCTTACTGCATTTTATCCATATCTATTTATAGACTTCAATTAATAAGTCATACTGCTCTGCATATCAGTATTTACTTATTAATTGATTGAAAGGTCAGTCCTTAGAGATGATGAATATTGCAAAGTATTTTCTTTCCTATATTTTCTTTCACTTGAGCTTTCAGTTTATATTTTCTTTGGTTAAATTATTGGAGGGCATTGGCGGTCATCTAATTTAAATGAGAGCTGGAGATGAAAATTAAAACTGTAGCATCCTGTTCCTAATACTTTTTGTATTTACATATTTTTATTCTTTTTTTAGTCAGCTTAATTTTGTTTCTTACCACCCATCTCTTCAGAGTGCACTAGGACTTCTTATTCATCATGCCTGCACTCTAACTCTACCTAGGCTCCTCATCTGATGCTGGTGTGGATTTCAGCAATACAAATTAAGAAGTTCAATGACCATTTCCAGAGAACTTGCACATCATTCTCTCACCAATGCATTTTTTGGATAATGTTTAGATTTCAATCTGATTGGAAATCAAATGTGTCCATCCCCTAAAATGAGTACTCAGTAATGGGATCACTGATTCAGAATTTTATAACTAAATTAGGCCTTTGCCCCAAGAATCAAGACCCTCTTTTATATCACTGGTGAAGGCTAGGCAGGACTCCAGGCAGGATTATTCTCTGCCCATGGACTCTACCATCTCCTGACTACGTCACAATGGCTCCTTTTTGGTTGTCTGGCTTTACCTGTCCCTCCCATCCTTCCCTTCCCCCCCCCCCCTCGGCTTTCCTTTTGTCCTTTCCCCTCCCTGCCCCTCCCTTACATCCCATTTGAAAACTTGATAAGACATCCAACTTATGGGGTGAAAAATTTTCTGAAATCAGTACAATTATACTGTTAAATCACACCATGTTCCATTAAGTGAGAACCACTTTCATTTCTAAGACTTAAAGATATCAAGAAAACCTGCTTCAGTTATCCCATACACAGGGCATGTGGATGTAAGGTGGGGTCTGCACTTGAGTCCGATCGTATGATTTCAAATCTTACATAAACTCTTAGAGTGTCAGTTTTTTCATCTGTTAAATAATACCTATAAAATGGTTTGGAGAATTCAGTGAATTAAAGTCTATGAAGCACTTAGTACGCAAGATCTCAAAAATATTAACTTAATTTTTTATCATAATTATTTAGTGGATTCATAAAGCTGCATTTTATCGCTTGATTTGATTTGTAATGCTACATTTTGAAGAACTTAATGTCATCATATATTATAAAAAATCAAGAGAATATCAGCATAAAACTATATTTTCTTTAATTAGTGTGTTGAATACATTGTTGAACTTATTTTGTTTATTCATTATGTTTAAAAAAGAACCTGGTTTGTTTAATTTGGTGATTTTAGTTAGAGTTGAGCTTCTTCTTGAAAATAGCTGAAAATGTCATTTCTGTTATTATTTTATTAATACAAACTAGAAAAATAAAAAAGTGAAAGGGGTAAAAAGAAGCATGGTAGATATAAAAGCAAAATTAATACTATACTATGATTTGATTCTTTCTCTCTGCAGATCTTTTAGAGAAATCTCGAGTTGTTAAGCAGCCAAGGGGTGAAAGAAACTTCCATGTGTTCTATCAGCTGCTTTCTGGTGCCTCTGAAGAGCTCCTTAGTAAGTTTTTGCCTTTATGTATTAATTTATAAGCGTCACAGCATTTTCCAAAGCATTCTTTTTAAAAGTGACCCACATACTTTTCCCCTTCCTTCTTAAAAATTTTCCATTACTTCATTTGCAGTGCAGAACATGGTGTTTGCTTTTATCATACCCCAGCATTTGTTTGATATATATCCCTGTACCTCACCATATACTATTCCTTATATCTCAGATGGTTTACTATAAGAGTTAGATGTTGGGGAAGGAGCTAATTATAAAATAAAAAAAAAGTTAGGAGAAATGAGTAGTAAATGAGTACAATTACCAAAAAACCCAAATTATTCAGTGAATATTTAAAAATAGTGGGAAGACATTTGAAACTGATACTAGAGTTAAAAATATGACCTTTGGATATTTTAGAGAATGTCAGTACAATATCCAATAGCAATGGCCAAATACAGAAAGTTTTCTACAACTAGTTCAAAGAAGAAGAGCTATGGAAAGTCAATAACACCTGGGAAAAATCATCCTCACTAACAATCAATAAATGGCATTAAAATAATTCTAAAGTATTCACTATATATAATATATTAGTGAAACTTATAAAAAAGGATACAGCTGGCACACTTTTGTTAGGCAGTGACCTATTTCAAGCTTGTGGGTGTCACTTCAAAGTGAGGACTTCTTCCTATGGCACTAATTAGAATTCCAAAATAAGTCATAAAATGATCAGAGCCTACCACCTAGACATACCACTTTTGTGAATGTATCCCAATGAAATAATTCAGAAGGACCCCCAAAACATTTTGTATGAAGTCGTTTATCACTGCCTTATTTTTATAATTATAAACTGGTAAGAACCCAAATTTCCAGTGGTAGGGGAATTACTAGGCAGATGTCATGCTATAATGAAATAGCACACTGAAGGTATTTTATAGTATAAAAATATGGAAAGGGCCTTACCCATTAAGATGAAATGTAAGAATACATGTAAAAAAAGCAGAGTTTGAAATATGTTACAATGGTAATAAAAGTGATTTTAGATAAATGTTATTACTGATATTTGTGCTTCCATTTTTGTTCTATTGATTCAATGCAGAATATGAGTCATTTTATCTGAAGGGGTAAAGGAATGAGATCTAACGCTAATTAGATTTATTGAAGTAGCTTATCAATTTGTGTGTGTGATTCAATAGATAAACTTAAACTGGAGAGAGATTTCAGCAGATATAACTACCTGAGTCTGGACTCTGCCAAAGTTAATGGAGTGGATGATGCATCAAATTTCCGAACCGTTAGGGTAAGAAGTAGTCTTTTTATTACTTTTTAAAAAATGGGTAACACTATATCGCCCAAACAGAAATGGTAACAAATCTGAGTTTTCTGTAATGTATAACTCATGTTCCCTAAGGTTTTAGAATTACACAAGAGTTTATTGTATTTTTAATTAGTTTCACAATATTATGAAGGCCATGCTTTATTGGACCTTGCAATTTTACTATTTATCAAAAGGAGCTTTCTTATTATGTTATTTTGGAGTTTAACTCTTTTAATGTTGTACCAAAATTCTGAATGGTTTTTCATAGCCAAAGTTCAGTAGTTAATTTTCAAGTGTGAAAACTTGACTTAACCTGTCCTAGCGTCATGCTAAGTCAAAACTGTTTTTTGAGACACAATGTTGTTTTTATATAGTTTTTGAAAAATTATGAATAAACCAGAATGATTAGCATTTTATGTTAGAAAAAATAATTTTAATTTATATCCTATATTCTGTGTTTCTGTAGTACCTTGAAAATTACTCCTATTAGGACATGATATGCTGTTATTTATTTCCAAATGAGATAGATGTCGTGGTAGGGAGGAGGAGGGGAATTAGGTCAGATTATATATGAAACAAGATAGGCATCAGTTAAACTTTGAGGGTGAGTGGAAATGACTTGGGGTTCTATTCTTTTGTTCTTTCTACTTTTGTATGCTTGAAGTGCTAGGTAGCCTCATCATTAATAAGTAAAAACAAACAAACAAACAAATATATGTGGGGCTATTTTCAGAAAGAAAGCATTTCTTTAAAGGATGTCATTTTTTAACACTGCTTAAATGTCCTCATATGGGAGTCCTGTTGATCCCTGTACATGGTTTTAAGACTTGAGTTCAAGACCTGTTCTAAAACTACTTTGTCTGGCAAATTGTTGGCCTGCAATAAACATTTATGATTCAACAAATGTTCCTTGTTACCTATAATGACTTGGATCAGGCATTTGCCTTTATAAACCACAGTTTTTCCCATATGTAAAATAAAAAAGAAAGTTTTCTTTTTTTATAGGGGGTTGTGGAACCTTTTTGTTTTTGTTTTAGTTCTAGCAGAACCCCAGTATACAAAAACATACACAAACACACACTGGGTCTATCTTCCTTTTTACATTTCCCCCACCCCCACCTTTTTCCTTAGCTGCAGTACACAAGGTACTGTAGGGCTCCCAGAATCACAGCTTGAAACCACTGAATAAGATATTGCCTCCCATGGGTGCTACATCATGTCTGTTAATAGGTTTGTCTTTAGGAAAGTTTATTCTGGGATACTTTTTCTGTTGCTGTTTTTTTGTTTTTTCAGAAATCTGTTACTTGATTTGTTAAGAACATAATAATAAAGAACTACAGAAGGAAAACAGGTGTGTTTTTTTTTATTTTTTCTTAGAATGCCATGCAGATTGTGGGTTTTATGGATCACGAGGCTGAGTCCGTCTTGGAGGTGGTGGCAGCGGTGTTGAAATTGGGGAACATCGAGTTCAAACCTGAATCTCGAGTTAATGGTTTAGATGAAAGCAAAATCAAAGATAAAAATGGTAAGACAGTGGAGAATCAACTTTGTTTTGCAAACTTGCTTTGAACTTCTGCTCCAAATTTTTAACCTGGAAAGTAAAATTTGCTTTCATTGGTCTGTGAAAGCTTTCCAGAGAAACTGAGCAGAAACATAATTACAGGTAAGTTTTAAGTCATTTTATTTATACATTTTAGACTGTTTGGTTTGAATATGATTTAGAAAGAATACCCTGCACTTTGAAAATGATTATTGGCAGCACATATACAGTCACTTTTTGTGTCCATTTCCCCCAACAGAGTTAAAAGAAATTTGTGAGTTGACTGGCATTGATCAGTCAGTTCTAGAACGAGCATTCAGTTTCCGAACAGTGGAGGCCAAGCAGGAGAAAGTTTCAACTACACTGAATGTGGCTCAGGTGGGTGAAACATCATGTGCAGAAGTGAGTTTTTAAAAAGCTTTTCACAGTTCCGAAACAAAACATTTTTTTGGAAGGCTATTATC